>CABHPQ010171943.1:10609-59385 GCA_902168405.1 Peromyscus aztecus | reverse complement strand
ATAGAGTTTATGTGGTAAAGAAAGATATTCGACTTGGGCATTGTATTAGTTTCCTTGTCTGTTGCTATGGTAAAACACGCTGACAAAAGTAATTTTGAGAAAGGTTTTTACTTTGGCTTGCATTTTAAGAGTAGAGTCTACCTTGGTGGTGATTTCATAGCGACAGAGTTGAGGAAAAAAGTCACAATGCATTTGCAGCCAAGAACTAGATAAATTCTTGTCTTCAACTAGCTCATTTCTAATTCAGTCCAGTACCAAAGCCCAAAGAATAGGGCTACCCACTTTTGGGGGTGAGGTTTCCAACATTAATTAACATGGCCAAGAGAAAGGAAAATACATGAAGTTAGCAGGGGACATTGGTGGGAGGATAGAGGGAAATTGGAGGAGCAGGTATGAGGGGGTGGGGTTGAAACAAACATATTATATGCATATATGAATATTAAATTGAATATTTTAAAAAGATAATTTCTCACAAGTATGGCCAGAGGTTAATCCAATCTAAATAATCCCTTACAGTCATGCCTAGAGGCTTGTCTCCACGGTGATAGAGCCTGTCAAGTTGGTAGTCAGTGTTAACTGTCACAGGCATACTATGGAGTCTTTTAATTTGGGTTGCTAGTATATTAAGGTGTTCTGCATTAATATGATTGGTCTATTCCTTCTCTTACATGGCCTTTGTTTGACTTTGGGATAACTGTGCTGTGACACTAGCCTCGGGGAATGAATTTGGAAATGTTCTTCTGCTACTTGGAAAATTTTTAATATGATTATTAATTATTCTTTAAATGCTTGGTAATATTCACCAGTCAAGCTGTCCATCCTGGAATTTTATCTATTGAGAGGTTTTTGATTATTCGGCCAATCTCCAGACTATGAAGACCTGCTGTCCCTTCTGGATTCAGTCTGGGTAGAACGCATTCATAGGAGATTAACTGTTTCATTTAGGTAGCCCAGTTTATTTACATATAATTTTAGAGTATTCTCTTTAATGTCCTTACAGTAAAATTCCCAACAATATCTGCCATTTTGCTTTTTTAGGAAATTTGAGTCATCTGTCTTTTATTCCTAGTCAATCTAACTAATGCCTTGTCAATTTTCTTCAACTTTTTGAACAAGGGCTTTAAAAATTACAGTGTTATTCTTCTATTCTCTGTCTTCATTTCTCCCTTGTTGAATTTGAAATCATACTTAGTGTTATTCTCCTCATTTCTTTGGGTGTAAAGTTGGTTGTTGATTTAAAATCTTTCTTCTTTTTCAGTGCTGGGGCTTGTAGCTACAAATTTCCCTCTGGGCATTGTTCCTGTTGAATTTTGCAAGCTTAGATATATGTTCTTTTCTTTGGTTTCATTTGAAAATATTTTCTACTTCTTCCTTGTGGTCTTGTATTGTTTTATACAGCCAGTGTTTGTTTGAACCCACATCCTTATTAATGATTTATTTCTGGATCGTTTAGTGTTCATACCTCTGCTATGGGATCACTCTTTTCTTCTTCTGGATTTAATCCATTAATAGTTGCTTTAGTGATTTGCAGAACAAATGCTACTTTGATTGTTTTAATAATTTTTCATCTATTTCCTTAAAAGGTGATGTTGCTAGGTACAGAGTCCAGATTTCAGTACTTGTTAACATGATTGCTATGGGCTTTCTCTCAAAATAGCACCCCAAGGGTCTACATTCTAATCCTTGGTCACAGTGAGTGGGACCCCCATGCTGTGATCCCCATGCTGTGTGATGTTTTTCTGTAGGCTGTGAATATGTGTTGCTCTGATTGGTTGATAAATAAAGCTGCATTAGCCTATGGCAGGGCAGGATGGAGCCAGGCAAGAAAATCCAAGAGAGATAGTGAAAGGAGAAAGGAGAGTAAGGGGAGACGCCAAACAGCGGTCCAAGGAGCAACATGTAATGGGATGCAGGTAAAGCCATGGAACACGTGGTGATACATAGATTAATAGAAATGTGTTCATTTAAGATGAAAGAGCTAGCTAGCAAGAAGCCTCCAGAGGCCATGCAGTTGGTAATTAATATAAGCCTCTGAGCGATTAGTTTATAAGCAGCTGTGGGACCTCAGGGCCAGGCAGGACACAGGAAAACTTCTAGCATTTTTCTCAGGGTTGTGGATGGATGGTTATAGGGTTGGGGGTGGAACAATAAAATTTAGACTCAGTATTCTCCTTTAGAAAAAAAGGGGGGGGGCAAGTGCTGTGGAATGTCTTTCTGTGTGCTGTGAGAGAAGAAAGGAGAGTAAGAGGAGACGCCAGCCCCCAGCCCAAGGAGCAACAAGATGCCAGCTGGCCAGTAACACCACAGCCACCTGGCAACATATAGATTAATAGAAATGAGTTGAGTTAAGTTGAGCTAGCTAGCAAGAAGCCTGACCCATAGGCCATACAGTTTCCAAGTAATATAAGCCTCTGTATGTTTACTTGGGACCAAGTGACTCCAGGTTGCAGGTGGGAGAGATTCGTCCTGACCACCAGACCAAGCAGGACTGGAGAAACTTCTGACTACACTCCCATGGTCAAAGAAGCTGGAAGGTGTGAAGTTAAGGATGCTGAGATGCAGAACCCTGTGGTGATATTTTAATTGTGCTGAAATGTGATTTTATTTGTATGTTAATAAATAAAGTTGCCTGGAGATCAGAGGTCATAGCGAGCCATTAAGCAGAAGTCCAGTGGTAGTAGCACACGCCCTTAATCCAATCACATGGTGGGCAGAGTCTCTGTGTGGTCAAGGACACAGCCAAGCGTGATGACATGAACCTTTAATCCCAGTACCAACCACAGAGACCTGGAGGTCTGTATAGACAGGCAAGGAAGTCATGTGGTTGAGTTTAGAGCCAATGAGAAGGCAGAACAGAAAGGCAATTAAAAGATGTCAGACAGGAAGAATCTCTCTGGGGAAGCTACTTCTGGTGGTAAGCTAAAGTTAGTCGTGGCTATTGCTTTGATCTCTTTGGCTATTTCCTCTGTATTTAGCTCTGTCTTTCTTATTTACTAAGGCTGTTTAGAATTTGGGCTACAGAACCCATCATGGATTATTTGCTTTTGCCCAGGAGCCACAACAGTGACTGCTGCAGAGACAGACAGGAGGAGCAAGATCAGCAAGAAGGAATACGGTGAGAGTGGATGTCAGAGAGAGGCAGCAGGGATGAGGGTCAACTTGAAAGAACATCTTTTTTCCTGGGCTCTTGAGAAAGAAGGGACACCCTGACATCAGCACTGTAAGAGCCACTTAAAACTTACGGCCTTGAGAGCTTCAAGAAAATAAAAGTTTGGGTTTTGTGGTAATTTATTGCAACCCCAACTGGAAACAAATATAATCTGCCATCAAATTGTACTTTTGTTAGTACTTATTTTGTTTTGTCTGACTTTTCATGGTGTTCTCAAATTTTTTTTTAGTGTCATGACTTATCTAAAGGTATCTTTTTATCTCACAGGCTTCAGATTAATTGGTTCTTCCTATTTCATCGTTGGTAGAAAATTCTCACCTATTTCCTCATCTTGTATTTCTCCACAGTCTCTCTCTTATCTCTCCCTGGAAACCCAGTTTATTTGAAGGTCCTTTGAACACCATCCTCCATGGTGTTTAATCTCTCATCCATATTTTATATGTGTTTTTGTGTGCTCCATCCTCTATAATTTATCATCAGGTCTCTTTTCCATATTCCATCTTCAGTTATGTCTAATCATTGTTTTGCTCTTTGACATCTCAATGGAATTCACTGCATTTCACAATTCTAAAAGTTTATACCTGGTTCCTTTTCAAATGTACTTGGTTCTTTTTTGATAGCCTAATTCCCTCTCATCACACACTCAACAGGCTCTTTTATTTCTGGAAGCATAAAATATTAAACTTGGCACTTTCTATTCAGTATTTCCTTTATCTAATAGTTGTTGCTTTTACAGAGCTGGTGATGTGCCCTGTTCTTTTCTCTTGATTTTTATCATGATGGTTTGTTTTCTCCTATGCACAGTGTGGTTTTAGGTCTTGCACCTTGTAGCTTTCTATCTGTGGCTTTATGGAAGTATTTTAGGAATGTGTGTAAAATATTTCCTTGAGAAAGGACTTGTGTTTACTTCGGTGGTGAACTTTGAAGAGTGAGCACCCAGGAGAAAGTAGTGATTTTGGTTAGAGATTTTGATGGCACACTTTAATCTTAACTCTTCTCTTGGTTTTGCTCAAGGTCCAGCCAGAGATTTATCATTACTATCTCCTTCTGTATAGCAGATTTTTCTCAAGTCACTTAGTGTAGTTTCTTTCTGTCCTTTCTTTCTTCCTTTCTTCCTTTCTTCCTTTCTTCCTTTCTTCCTTTCTTCCTTCCTTCCTTCCTTCCTTCCTTCCTTCCTTCCTTCCTTCCTTCCTTCCTTCCTTCCTTCCTTCCTTCCTTCCTTCCTTTCTTTCTTTCTTTCTTTCTTTCTTTCTTTCTTTCTTTCTTTCTTTCTTTCTTTCTTTCTTTCTTTCTTTCTTTCTTTCTTCTCTTTGGGGGCCCACAGCCCAGCTCCCAAATAAATACACAGAGACTTATTCTTACTTATGAATGTCCATCCTTAGCTTGGCTTGTTTCTAGCCAGCTTTTCTAACTTAAATTATCCTGTTTCTCTTCTTCTACATTTTACCTCTGGGTTTTTTTTCATTTCTTTATTCTAGATGTCTTTCTTTCCTTCTTATTCCATGGCTGCCTGTGTGGCTGGGTGACTGGGCCCTGGTGTCCTCCTCTCCTCCTTTTCTCACCCCTCCTCCTCTCTCTTGAGCCTAGATTTCTCCTCCTATTTATTCTCTCTGACTGGCAGCCCTGGTTATCCCTTCATCTGCCTCATTTTTGACCATTCAGCTCTTTATTAAACCAATCAGGTGTTTTAGACAGGCAAAGTAACACAGCTTCACAGAGTTAAACAAATGCAACATAAAAGAATTCAACACATCTTTGCATTGTTAACTGTTGTTCCACAACCACTTACTGAGAATAAAACACTTTAGACTACATATGAGTAATGAGAGTGTTCTCATCAGATTTACCAAACTGTTTAGATCCAAGGCTTTGCCTCTGTGATCAGCCCATTAAAAGTCAATACCTATTCCTCTAGGATACAAAACAGACTCTCATACTTGCTTAGTGCTTACTAGTTTCTACTCTTTGTCATTTCTTGCCTCTCCATACCTCTTTATTTTCTGGGGAGTTCATGTCCATATTAAGAAATATATCTGCAATTTATGCAGTATTTTAAGGTGTGCACTCTCTGACATTTCTGTATTCTGTATTATTACAAAGTTCATTGTATTAAGGATTACCTTAGTATATTATTTATTAGTGCAAATGTCAAGTGACTAGTATCTCACAAATTCTGTGAGTCAGATATGTCTGCATCTTGTGCCTCATGAAGCTACTACAGTCAACTTGGCTGCTGCAGCTTAAGTCACTTCAAGGATCACCTGGAACAAGAATCTGCTGCATACACATCACTCTTGACTATACTGGTTTCTTCATTGCTGTTGGTGGACAACATAATACTTGCATAGCGTTGTTCATCACATGACTTCTCTAGAGTGGAGCGCTCTGAGAGAGTAGGAGAAGGCCTGCAACCTGGGAGCCAGTTTGTAACAATTCAGAACTGACATCCCATACCTTCTGCTGTTTAGAAGAAAATGACTGTTACTACCCATGACTTGGGGAGGTACCTGCATAAACTTGTGAATCCCAGGAGACAAGCTCCCTGAGAACCACCTTAAAGACAGTCTTGTTTCTGTACATCATTCTTAAAGAACATGAAAACATTAACAATATTAAAGAATTAGGCATTTTTTCAATATCTGATTAAAGGAAATTGAACAATTTATCTGATAGCCAAAGGGATGCTATCTACGATGATAGTTTGAGTGCATACCGACTTGACTCAAATGGCTTACTTCCTTCTCTTTGCCTCAGGGCAGCTGCTAAGATTTATAGCTTGCCTGCCCTAGAGTTTTCCTTTTAATCACTGATAAAATTGTCTTGAAGAAGCTGAAGAGATGCCTAAGAAGTTAACAGCACCTGCTTCTCTTGCAGAAGACCTAGGTTTAGTTTCCAGCACCCACATGGCAACACACAACTGTCTATAATGCCAGTTCCAGGAGATCTGATGTCCTCCTCTGGTCCCGTCAGGCACTTCACACACAGATGCATATACATATATTCAGGTGAAACACACACACACACACACACACACACACACACACACACACACACACAAATTAATAACTCATTTTAAAATGTCATAAGGCTTCAGAGAAAAGATGATAGTTTAATAATAATATTTACTAATCAGATTAATCAAGTGCTTGTAATGGGAATGGGTCTCACTATGTATCCTTAGCTGGACTGAGACTTGCTATGTAGACCAGAAAGGCCTAGAACTTACAGAGATCCTCTTGATTTTGTATCCCAAGTATCGAGATTAAGGCATGTGCCACCCTGCCTGGCAATAAAGTATTTTTCAGTGTTAGAGTATGTTGATAAAAATATAAACTAGCAACCTCAAGCACAACTAGGCTAGTGGAAATGTAAATTAGTATGCATTTTATAGTTTAATTTGGCAATCTGTCTTAATACTCTTAAAAATCTATATACCTATAAAATCTATATATCATATATATATTAAAATTATTGTCCCACAATTTTGCATGGAAGTATGTTTATCCTAAGGACAAATTATAAAATCATGAAAATATTATGCAAACTATATTCACTTTTATGATAAAAACCATTGGAAATAGATGTCTAAAGAAAGTTATTGGTAAATAATTATCCCTACACATTCATAAAGGAAAACTATGCCCATATTAAAAATAATATCACAAATATGCATATGTTATCACTGAAAGATGTACCCAACATATTATTATGTAGGCAAAGACAGTGTATACTGCATGGTTCATTTTATCATGTATAATTTTCAAATAGATGTATATATAGAATAATAGTAGACTAACTAATATTGTTAATGAGGTCATCTTGGTAATGAAATCACAAATTATTTTTATTTCCATTTCATCTGTATTATCTAAATTATACTAAGTACCTATTTCTATAACTTATAACTGTTTTGTAAAATAAAAAACAAAAATAGTATAAGCCAAGCAACTTCCCTTCCTATAAGATATAATTCACCATTTAGTAGTTCCTTCCTGATGTTATTTATTATTGGAAGTTCAAATATACATTTGCCATTGTATTGAAGATAAGTATATGATGCCAATATTTAGTCTGCATCCAGGCAATGTTTCTTGCCATAAAGAAATTTACACTCTTCAACCCATAATTATGGAATTAATCTCATTACCAAATTGAAAATGAAAATGATCAAATTTGAGGCTAGAGAGATGGCTGGGTGGTTAAGAGCACTAACTGCTCTTTCAGAAGACCTAGGTTTGTTTACCAGTACCCACATTGTGGCTGCTCACTATTTGTAACTCTATTTCAAGGGATCCAGTGCCCTCTTCTGGACTCTTGCACACACATGGTGCAAATGAATTCATACAAGCACATACTTATACACATAAAAATATTTTTTTAAAAAAAGGACATTTTTTTCTTGTGAAGCAATGTGCAAGGACATATTTACACAACTAGTTCATCTAATCATCAAAGTCCTTCTGTGAAATGGACATCACAATCATTGTCCATTTTACAAATGAGGAAGTTAAGACTCAAAAAGATTCATGACCTAGAAACCAGAGTTATTGAATCCAAGTCTTCTGCGCTACTGAGTGCAGCTACTAGGTATCCTTCCAGCTCTGAAGACTAACACACCATGCTGAGGCTCTCTGCTAAGGGCAGGAAGTAGATGGACGAAGGAATTTAGCTTTAACTTTGAGAAACATGTTCTAGTAGATTCTATTGCTCTGATGAAATACCACGACCAAAAACAACTTGGGAAGGAAAGGGTTTATTTGGTTTATTATTGTAGTCCATCACTGAAGGAAGTTAAGACAAGAACTCAAACAGGGTATCAACCTAGAGACAGGTTGCACAGGCCATGGAGGAGTGCTGCTTACTGACTTGTGCTTCTCCTGGCTTGCTCAGCCTGATTTCTTACAGAACCCAGGACCACCAATTCAGGGGTGGCACCACCCACAGTGACTAGGCCCTCCCTTATCAATCACTAATTAAGAAAATGCTCTACAGGTTTACCTGCAACCACATCTTATAGAGGCATTTTCCCATTCAAGATTTTCTCCTCTCAGATGACTATACTGTGTCAAGTTGACCTAAAATTAGCCAGCACAATATTCTTCTATCCTTTGGGTCATTTTGCCAAAAGATGCCTGATGTAGACTGTTCTCTACAGTAGACACACTGAGGTACATGTACACCCCTCACTGACAGATCTTGTGTATCTCATGAAATGATCCCTATAGCTACATTCTCTGTCTTATAACAGTCATAAGTGGCTAGATTCTTCAAGTTCAAAGACTTTGTTTTGAACACTATACAAAGTTAAGACATCTTCCTCTGCACTAATAATTGGAGTGGATGATCTACGATGCCCAACAGTTTAGTGTAGAGTTGCAGAGGAAAATACAAAATAGTCCTCTTAGGAAAATGCATAATATGCCCTTACAGCACTTTTCTTGCTTGCAGTAAGGAGCCAGGAAATGGTGTCTGGAACTCTCTGCAGGGCAATCTTAGAAATTTGAATTAGAACCATTGAATTTAGTTATTGCTTTAATTTCTATTTGGTTCCCACTTTTAATACCTCTGCCCTTGTATGGTATTAGCATGAAGTTCTCTTCCAGTTGTGTTGTGTAACACTCCTTACCTACTTGTATTTTTACAACATCCACCCCTGCTTTAAGAAATGGCAGCTTCATGTGCCAAAAATCTGGGGCAAAATTGAAAGCATGCAGCCTATTTTAAATAATTTCAACATGACTTTGCTAACTCTAGTTAAATTAATTTAGTTAATAATTTTCTCTCAGTACATTTGATTTGTACTTTAACCACTGTTTTGAGCAAATGGTGTGATGATGATGATGGTGATGGTGAATGTACTCATAGCTTTATGCTTATCTTAACTGATACTCAGAGGAGAGGGCAGTCATAAAGGATCTGCAGCACAAAGAAGCAGAATATGAAATATAAGTCAGGCGACTTAGTGGGAATAGCAGAAACCTCTGTTCCCATCATAATTGTGTGGCTTTGGGAGCCACTCAGGCTCTTTCAGACTATTTGCCACCAGGAAAACGTGGATAGTACTCTTCCACTCTAAGAATCAAGCTGGGTAAGTAATTGAATGGCACCAGCTTGTATTTGTTGGAAATCTACTCTATTGGGCAGTTTTTTTAGTGCTTTAGTTCACTTTTACCAATAATCACTTCCATAATTAGTACCATCATTGTGTTAGTGGGGTCTGTATTTTGTTTTGTTTGTTTGTCCTTTGTTACTGTAACCAAATCCCTGAGAGACACAAGGGAGGAAGGATTCGTTTTGACTCACAGTTCCAGAGTTCAGCCTATGGTCATTTGGCGGCACTGTTTCTGGTGAGTGGTAAGAAAGACAGTCATGATAGAAAGGCGTGACTGTGCAAAGCTGCTCACCCCATCATGGCAACCAGGACGCTAGGAGACAGAGCTGCCTATGCTGGCCAGCCTCTCCTTTGTTCCTCTCTTCCTCCATCTGGGAGCCCAGATGGCAAAGTCCACGTCTAGGGTATGTGAGGGTCACTTTTCTCCTGGCTATGACAGAATAACAAAAACAGTGTCATGGAGGATCTCTGGTTCATGGTTCAGGGATACAGTTCAGAATGGTGGCGTAGGCACCGTGGTGGAGAAGTTACAGCTACAGCTGAAGAAGCTTGAAGTGGCTTGTCATATCACATGGGCAGTCAGGGCTAGAAAGGACAGCACTGTAGTCCAAGTGACCCCCCCCCCCAGATTGACCCATGTCCTCTTCCAATGCCCTACATCCTAATGCTCCCTCCCAAAATAGCCCCAACAATTTGGGACCAAGTGTTCAAACACATGTGGACAGCTCACACTCAAGCTATAACTGTGTCTACCTCCTTTTTTAAAACATCTCTGGGGGTTTCCTTCTATTTGATGCTAATCTCCTAGCTTATCTCAATCCAGCCCATCAATATTAACCATCAAAGGCCCAGTGAAGATTGAGTAACTCACTCCAGTTTGTACAATAAATAGCAAACCAAGAGTCAAACCCATGCAGCTTGGATCCAGTGCTCGTATGCTCAACCCTGGGATGCTATGCCTCTCAAGTCAAGTCCTTGACTGGGCTCTAGTTCATAAAGGTGCAGTGAAATGTAGGTCTCATTAACAGTTGATGTTTGTAAGTTAATGCTATTAAAGCCACCTTGCAAGGCTGTCTTTTCATATGCACAGCTTTTTAGAGTCTGTTCTTCATAGCACAGAGTAAAAGAGAAGAAATGATGGGGTGGTGCTGGACAATCCGAGTACCACATGCGTTTCAGAGGGGATGAGAAGGCTTGTCTTGGATTTCTTCTACTGTCCCATTTGAGGGCTTCAACAGATGGAAACTTCAACTTTTATGCTCAGCAAAATACTTTGTGTACTGAAATCACCATTGAAAGTGGAATTCTCTAGTAGGAAAAAAAAAAGCCTTCTACTTGGAAGATAGGGAAAGGAAGACACTTAGATGTTCTTTAATATTGAGAAGGAAGTGTCCATGGAGAGAAGGTGATTGAAAAGGCAGAACGGATACAAATTGAATATCATACTTAAAGCAAAGGCCTTGGAGTCCAACATGCTTAGATTCCATCTCCAGATCTGCTACTTACAATGTCACCAAAGTAAGGCTCACTAAGCCATTGTTTATATGTCAATGAGTAAAATAAAAGTTTCTCCTCATAGGACAATTGTGAAAACTAAAGGGATATCACACTTCAGGCACTGAATGTTGCAACTCCACACAGTGAGAACTTTATAAATGTTAGCTTGTATTGTGGTTATTATTGCTGCTGTTGAAAGATACTGTGTAGTAAATTACAGTGTCTGTGTATGATGACACACTTAAAATGCCCAGTGTTGTTATTAAGGTTATCATCATCAAATAGTCATGATATCTTGATTTCTTTTATCTTGCCAGCAGGTCACTGTTGTAGGTCTCAGGGTTCATAGCTGGGTAACATTGATGGTTACTTTTCACCTCTGGTAATAGATATAGAATTATCATATGGTATGGTATGATATGGTATGGTATGGTATGATATGGTATGGTATGGTATGGTATGGTATGGTATGGTATGGTATGGTATGGTATGGTGCTATATTATGCATGCTGCCTTCCAGCACTATGAATGCTAGTCAGTAGGGGCAGAACTTCTAGTTGGGTACCAGCTCAATTTCTTCATGCTGGATGACACAAGTGGTCATCCAGGCCTTTACTTTGGCAACAGGCCTTTACTGTCAGGTCACCTTCACTGAAGGTGACCAATAAGGATTGGCAATATCCTTTAATGTCTGAGGGAGCTGTCTATGGGACCCCTTTGGCCAACAACTCCCGATGTCATCCATTCCTGGTACTGGAATCTTGGAGAGCTATGTGGAAGAGGTGGCAGAAAGATTGTAAGAGCCAGAAGTGGTGGAAGGCGCCAAGGGAACAGCATCTTCCAGACACAACCTGGTTAATGCACATATGAACTCCTGAAATATAGAGACTGCTGCAGCATACACAAGACCTGTACAAATGCAACCTAGACCGAATTCCAGCATGGAGAAGAGGAAGTGGGCACAAAACCCCACCTATAACCAAGAAGCAATTTGTACTTGGTACCTGACAGGAAAGGGAAAACCAGTTTTCTACACTCCAAGGCAGGTCTCATGCTCAGGAGTAGTTGACTAACACAAAACAGACCCCATGCTTTTCTGTGTACTTTTTTGAGTTACAGTTCAGTGGTTTTGTCTTTTGGCTTTCATTTTGTTTTTGGGGGGGTTGGTTGTTTTGTTTTGTTTTTTCTTTTGTGAGAGAATATGAGATTTTGGTAAGGAGGGAAATAGGGAGGATCTGGGAAGACTTGAGGGAGGGAAAAGAATATGATCAAAATATAGTGTATGAAAATTTTTAAAAATTAAAACTGTAATAAACAAATCAGATTACAGGGGCTGAAGAGGTGGTTCAGTCAATAAGGTGCCTGCCTAGTAAACATGGGGCCTTCCGTTTGGATCCCCAGCACTCATGTGAAAACTAGGCAGGACAGCATGTGTCTATGACACCAGAGCTGGGGAGGGGCAGGGACAGACAGATCCCGAAGTTCATGAACCGGCTTGCTTAGCTGAATTGACTAGTTCTAGATTCCGCAAGAGACTGTCTCAAAAACAAGGTGGAGAATGATCAAGGAAGACACATAAGGGTGACCTCTGGCATCCACACACATGTAAATGTGCACACACACAAAGGAAAGAACTATCATTTCACCACATCCGCTTCATTTCGTTCATCTGCGGGGAGGCGTGCTTGGTCTGGCCATGCGCAGGTAGGCTTGTGCTAAAGCATAACACAGCTTCTTCCAGGTCGTGTTCATAATGCTTCTGTGAACTCCTTCCTATAAGATAAAGTCCTTAATTTATTTTATTACTGTTACTGCTTTGTCACAGGAACTAAAAATGTGAACAAATACCATGCTGACACGTCTGTGCTTGTCGAACTAAACTATGAAATACAGAATTCCGGAAGCTTTTATTGCCATAGCAATGTCTAAGTTGTTTCCCAGGCCTAACAGTTTAGAGCAGAGGATGGACAGCCCTTTCCTTGTGGTAAACTTTGGTGATAGATGGTGGCACAGGGGTTCTGCCTGGGGCTATCAGGCTGGTGGTGAGCTTTGCTAAGGTAGCTAAGGAGGAAGGAAGCTGTCTGCACAGGGTACCAGAAGCATTTGTTCTTCCTTTCCAGAATGCTTATGGATCACTACCACAGCCCAGACTCTGTGTAAGAAGCTGGAAGGAGTGGGGTCAGTGTGGTGGGGTGAATACCTGAAATGTAACCCAACACCTGGGACCTGGGACTGTCGTCTTTATTCGTGGATATGATCTTATTTAGAGAAAGTGCCTTTGCGTGTATAATTAAACATTAGTGAAATGAGCTCTTATTGGATTGTCCAAGTGGGCTGTAAATCTACAGACAAGCATCCTTATCAGGGACAGAAGAAAAGAAAGAGAGATCCAAAGAAGAGGCGGCCATGTGACCATGGAGCAAAAGGTGTTAGAATGAAGTGGCCAAAACCTAAGGAGTACTTGGAGCCACCAAAACCAAGAAGAGGTGTTGCCCCTGACCTGTTTGGGGGTAGCATGATTTTGAACCCCCAACCCTCTCATAACTCAAAATAGAATAAACTTCTCTTGTATTATGACTCCTTCTTCATTGTGGCTGTCTATAACAGCTTCAGGAAGTCATGCAGTAATATAGACTTAGCATCTGCTTGTGTGGGACTCAGAGAAAGACAAACAGACTAAAGACTGATAGCAGTGATGAGCCAGAGTCCACAGGGCCCCCCCCCCCGTCTTCTTGCCCTTGCTACTGTTTCAAGGTATAGGAAGCCATGCTCAATCTCCTGATTACCTGATCCTTCGATGTATGGAGGTTGAAACTGCCTGGTCTCTAGCCTGGATTCCCCTAATCATGATTGACAAGTCAGAGCAGGGCAAACAGATACAAAGCACTGAAAACTTTCCCATAGATATGCAGGAGAACCTGCCTTCATGGGGCCCAGCACCCAGGAAACCCTATATCCCATTGATCCCATAACATTATCTGCCACACACTGTTAATTAGGAGAGCTCTCAACATTTACAAGACAGAATCACTGGGCTAAGAATCCCAACTTAAGTTTCATGGATATGTCAATTTGAGCCATGAAAAAAAAAAAAGCCACTTGTATAAAGATAAATTCCATTAGCTTCGATGGGTGTGCATATATAAAGATGAAATGGGGGCCTCTCCATGTCATTTTTACATTTCTTAGCACTGTAATTTTTCTTTTTGTAAAGCATTCTTCTTAAAGACATAGTTGAGCATTGACAAACTAGACAGGAAGCATGGGAATATGAATACGTGTAAATACCGAGTCAGACATTTCTTAAGGATGTCATTTATTCTAAAATGCGCAAGAATTACTTCAAAGCCATTAGTGTCTGGAATTCTCTAAAGGTGGAGAGAGACACATTTTAAAAACACACTCTTCCTATCAGACTTTAATAGTGTTAAAGAAAGATCTTTTTTCAACAAGAAATAAAAAATATTGCTTTTGACCTGATAGACCGTAACAGCCTCTAAGTTTTTCATCAGGATGGTGGGCTCCACAGCTGGAGGTGTTCAACCGCTGGGAGGGACTGATTGAGAATCTCAGTGAAGAAATTTGTGTTTTGGACTGGAGAGCTTTAGATCCTGTACTGGGGAGTAAGAAAGTCAAGCTTCCAACAGTATTTATTTGACTTTTTCATTATTTCAGATTCAGACTTTTTTTTTTTACAGTTCTTTTGCAGTCCTTAAAAGAAGCAGCAAAGATTACCCCCCCACCCCCCACTTACTTCCACATACCCTCTGTCATTGTGTTGAATCACATTCTAGAAGGAACTGTGGGTGACTCTGAATGAGCATACAGTTTAAATCAAGTGTCCAGGACCAAAGCTTTGAACTGTACCATGAAAATCTGCCAGCCTTTAAGACTAAACTTCTCTCTACAAAAAAAGAATGACTCAAAATAAGACAGACAGTCACGGGAGCTCCCTGTGGTTCATTTTCCGTATTGCTCTGAAACTTCCCTTCTTGGAGTCTTCAGAGAAAATTGACACTGGCTCTGAGCTGAGGAGTTATCTTGAGAAGACACAAGGAGGGCTGTTTGCATTCTGTAATTACAACCTTTGCTGTGCACATGCTTCACGAGAAATCATAGCCTGGTGGCTATGGCATCTCAGAGCAGACCAAACTGGGTTTGGGAGGGAAACCAAGCTTGTTCTGATTAAGTTCCAGACACTCATCTGAATGTATGTGAGGGTCCACCCCCGCCCCTCACTCTTCCTTTCAATGTGGATGAAGAATGGTCTTCAAAAGCCCTCCTTTGTATGTATTTTCACATTGGACATATAAGGAGAATTTCCTTTCGTGGTACCAAGAGGGAGGAAGGGGGAAAGGCAGAGAAGACAATAAATGACGAGAGAAACAGGGAGACAGAAGAACATTGTACAGACACCATGTGCTTTGGCCTCTGTCCCGATGACATATCAGCTCATTCATTTGAACATGTACCTAGAATTAATATAAGTTCCTGCGGATGAAGGAGAGGGAATCCAGGATGGTTTGGGGCATTTATTTTACATTTCCCATGCTTTGACTTGTAGAATAAGTAGAAAATAGCTCACAGTCAGGTAGTGTTTGAGGCCACAGCTTTGTGGTGTCTGCAGAGCTCTTTTTTTTACAGCTCATCATGAAGCCCTCCTCTTGTCAGAAATTAACCCGTCTGCAATGCGCAATAACAATGGAGGAAACCTTCTACTGCTCTGTTGGTATGCAGGGTATTGAAAGTGCGTGGCATGCAATGCGATCGTGATTACAGAGACAAATTATGGCTGTTTCTATTCTGTTTTGATCTACTCAATGGAGAAGAGAATGCCTGAGGATTAATACGATTAGTTCACAGGAAACCCTAGAACAGAGTGTGCGCTCGTTGTAAGTGTTCCGTACTGTGAGCCCTTGTTATTATAGGCTTTCCTTCTCATCATAAATGCTATTTTGCTTTAGATTTAGCTGCATGTGTACAGATAGTAAGAGAAACTGGAAAGACAAGTGGAATTTAAAATCTACTGATCAAATGGTCTCAGGAGACAAAAATTAAAATAAAAGTTTTGATTTCCCTGCATGGAAAAACAACTTTGGCGTGTGCTCTAATCTCTGTTCTGATCCTTATTCAGTGAAATGGCTATGAATTTAGAGGGATGATGAACAGAACACAGCCTGGAGTTACACTGACCTTTAAACCCCTCCAAGTTCTTATGATGAAAAGTTGCTTATGCTTGTCTGTGAATAGCATTGCCTAGTTAGTAGGGGCAACGATCCTATGGTTGATAGTGAGAAAACTAAATAATTTTAAATGCATTCACTGAGTAAGCTATGACAAAAGCATGTTGATGTTATGGGGGGGTGGGGGGGCATGACACAAAAACAACACAGCCATCTGGAGGGCAGCCATTGTGACCTTGATTTCTAGCCTGTGTTCTGTGGGATTCTTAAGGTTTTCTGGTCTTCCATCATCATTTTATCTTTCCATATGGTTCTGGGTACCTTCCTTGGGTCTCTTCCTCCTCCATGCTCCTTCACAGAAAGCCTTGGGAACTGAAAGGTTCATCACAACACTGTCCTCTCTTATGGGTGTTTGAGAATCAGCTGGGCTGGGATTTAGTGAATGCCCCATTCTAGGAACACACAGAGATGTGACAGAGGAAGGAGGCAGCCATGGAAGCTGTGTACGGTGGCATGGGAATGGGCTAGGGAGGAGGGGCCCCAGGAATGTCCCTTGCATTTAGGAAGAGAGAGTTTTCTCCCAGTAATCTACAGGGGAAGAACACTTCTGTTTAAATTCCCATTGGATAGCATATGTAAGGTTGAGACATGCGTGCACCTATTTCCTAGCAGGATGGTTAAGCAGAAAAAAAAAAAAAAAAGCTTAGACGAAAGATCATGTCATAATTAGATACCTTAGAATTAGTCAACAGAAATGTAACATTTTCAAAAATTTCACTAGCAATATGAAAGATAGCATTCATTGCCTGCAAAATACCAGGCCCTCTTACATACTTCATGTGTTTTTGCTAGCTGAGAATGTTGCTATTATTGTTATAGCCCTTGATAGAGGAGAAAACTGAAGCACAGAGATGTTAAGATACTTGCCAAAGATTGCACATCGAGTAAGGGAGAGAGCAGAGATTGGATCCAAGACAGTCTGGCTCCCAAGTCTAGGCTCCTATCTTTTACACTCTCCCACCTCTGCAGCAACAATCTGGAAGCTGAAATATAAAGGCATAATTTCCAATGCTTTCAAATATTGTTTACACTACAAGCTAGTCTAGGTGATTAAAAAAAAAAAAAAACAGCAGGCCTGTGCAGGTTTGCTGTCGTTACCAGGGTGTGTAAAACGTGAGGTGTGGGGGGAAGGGATGAACTAAGAATTTGAAAGTTGCTTTCCGATTCCATCGTAGAATTCCGTGGGAGCAGAAGTGACTCTGGCATCGTGATTACAAGCATTTGGCAAATCATGCATGGGTAGGAGAGTCGACACTGACCAAATCTCTTTCATATTGACTAGAGTTAGCCATTTAGCCAATCAATCAGTAGTCCGGGTTACAAAAGGCAATGTGGGTGTATTTATGTTTTTTAAAAAAATTAACAGTGGTAAAATTCAGAGCAAAGTTAGCTTTAATGTCTTCCTCAGAAGGAAATGGCATCATTCTCTTGGTGACAATTTTCAAATATTCCCGTTTATGGCTGAAGGGATTTGGTTTGGCTGTTAGGGCATTCAGATAGTCACATTAAACATCCTCCGGTGATTAGTCGATGACTACCTGGCTCTTTCTTGTTGTATGCCTGTCTGGATCCAGGATGAGGTGCTCTTGATGCTGCGGCTGGGAGCCTTGACAGGGGCCGGAGATTCACACCACAGCTGGGGTGGCACCTTCTCGTCTGTCCTTTCTCTTTCCCTACTTCTTTTATATTCCCACCTTCTCTCTTCCTCCATTTCTCTTCTCTCTCTGCTCCCTCTCACACTTTGTCCAGCTGAAAGTTCCACCCTCCCCTTGCCTTTAAGAACAGCCTTCATTATAAATGCCTGGTTTTGTAGGCCCAACCTCCTGGAAGAGTTAAAACACACTGTAGCTCTTGTCTCTCAGTGAGGTCTGAGAACTGAGGCTTCCAGGAAGAGTTTCACTTGTCAGCTGTCAGTCAGGAGACAGCCTGTCCCTCCCAGGCGCTGCCCCTGCCACAGGGGGGTGACCAGACTGTAAAAATGAAATAGACTTCAGTGGGATGCCTGAAATTCATTTTCTCCCTCAGATGCTTTCGTCTCACTCATTTCTCTGTGTTTACAGGCCCACAGGTTTCCTGAGGGCAGCCATGATTTAGATTTACAGTTCCCCAGGCAATCTGATTCCGAGGGAAAGTTATAACACCTGTAATGTATTACTGTCTCCTAGAGGAGCAGAGAGAGTCAGGGGCTGTGGAGGTCGGTTCCCCCAATAACTGCAGACTGTCTGCACTGCAGCACACAGCACATGCAGGAAGCTGCTGCACATGTCCTGGAGTGCCCCCTACCCATGCATGGGCACACGACCCTCTGGGGGGTCTTAGAAATTGGGAGGGATGGTAGCAACATCATGTGTGCTTTGTAGGCATCTCTGGTGACAGAAGTCCACCAGCTGTGACCCAGACCACAGGTGAGGCAGAGTTTCGGGGAGGCGCACTCACTATGGGAATGGAAACGGTAGATGACTTTGCTAGGGTGGACGTGAAGTTGCTGTCACATATGCACAGCTTTCTCCTCTTGTCCTCCTCTTTTCGTGGTCACTGTCACTTCAATTTTGATGCATCTTTGCCATGAAGGGCAGGGTCAGCATTAAGCTGAGTCCTAAAGGGAGTACTCAGGATGGGAAGATAGCATTGGGCCCCTGCCTGCAAGGCACCGATTCTGATCATTTACCTACAAAAATTCAGCTTCCCTGAGGGTCTGGTACTGCCACTCAGCCCAGAATCTACCGGGCGGGGGTGGGGGGTAAAAACCACAACAAAAATCCCCTTCTGAAATGGAAGCTGGTGAGCATTTGAAATGTGGAGCCAGGTTCATACAGCTTGCCTCCAGCACAGGCTCTTGAAGTTGGGGATGCAAAGCTTCATTGTTCTTCCCCACAGTGCCCTGCCCTTGTTCTCCAAATTCAAGTCTGAGTTCAGTTCACTATTCCTGACGTGTCCGCACTGTTCTTGCTTCCCCGAGGGTGGTCACAACACTGAGACGCTGATTTGCTTCCATACCCTCATCTTACACTGCTTGCTGTCTAGAGGGATGCAGAGGCAATATTGGCTCGCATCAGGAGCTGCTCAGGGCAGTTGGAATGTGGGTGAGGGGAGTAAACGTGTGCTCAGGTTGCTGGACAGAAACACACTCACTCATACAGTTAAGTGTGGCTGGTCTGTTAATAATGAGCATTTGTTTACCTTGGGAGGCAGCAGCCTTAAAGCCCAGTGATAATGGAAAAAGCCTGAGAGAATGCAATGGGCTGTACTGGCAATATTCATTCTGCCTCAGCAAGCAGGAGTAATTTTAGAGTCTGATAAGTTCTGGTAATATCTTAAGGATGACAATAAATTTGTTTAAAATAAAAAAATAATAATAATTCACTCTACTCCAACTCAATGCCAAGGTTTTAGGCCTGCTCACAGTTATGAACTTGAGAAATATGTTTCTAACTGGTACCAGACTTTATCATAATACATAATCCAGTATGATGAAGGAAGTGCATTCAATGGCATTTTAAATTTTAGTGTGATTTATTTTAAGTAGAGCTCTCGATAGATCAACGAAGGGCTTGGAGACGTCAAAGTTCCAAAGACCAAACGTCCTGGTAAACAACAGAAATGCTATAGCACCCTAGTGGACTAGCAAGCCCCGTGCTTCCTGTGGCTTTCAGAGACCAGCTTCCTCCGCAGTGGCTTGTGATGAACTTCTGGGTCTGGTCTCATGAGGTCCTGGTGCATGCTCACCCTCCTCTTCCGCTAATGGGTAAAAGAAAAACAGGCACTGAAGGATACAGGCCGTAGAATGTAACAAGCCTGGTTCCTGAATGGCAGCACATGGAGCCACTTCTGTGCCCTTCTCTACCCATAACACACACCTTCCAACGGGGCATTGGAACTGGCACGAATAAGAAACAAGATTCGGGGCTTATATATTTTAGCATTCGGTATTGCATATCCTCATTAGCACATCTCTATTTGCCCTCTGGATTTTAGAACATCAAGATTACATAGCATATTTTTAATTTTTAGGAAATTAGTTGCATGTTATAGCCTTCCAGGGCACAGTTTCTAATGTTGTATTTTAAAAAATAGACTTAAATACAAAATTTTCAATTCTCTTCTAGTCTTAAGCTGCATTAGGTCATAAAACAAGTCCCCTGAGGTTAGTTGGGTAAGTTGGTAAATACATATTCATTCAGTTGAAAATATTCATTGTCTGCCTACAGTGTATTAGGCTCCATCATAGATTCTGGGGACACGGATGGTGACAGGTGGCAAATAAGATGGAAAGGTCCCTGCTTTGTGTTTTCATTCTAATAAGGAAAGACAGTAGTCTGGGAAGCAAGGAGATAAACAAGAAATTTTTATGAATGGTGATGTGAATACCATAAGGGAGCTTTGTAAATAATATAGCCTTGTATATGGCAAACAGGGCAGGAGAACTCTTCACTCTTCTTCCAAGGAGCCAGATGTATATTAGAGGTTGAGCTGAACATTTCAGAGTATCAGTTGTAATTTTTATATATTCTTCCTCTGAAATGCTCTAGCAATCTAGAACTAGCCATCAATTAAATCTGGAGTCCCTCTGGGGTCTTTGCAGCCTAGGGTGACACTTTTACTTGGTCATTTGTTTCTTTGGGAGGGACCTGATATGGGTTTATTTTCAGAAGGGACCCAGTGTGCTGAGCCCTATGGAACCTGGTCTTCTAAAGTCCACCCCAGATTTTCCCAGACTTCCAGACCTAGCTATTAGAAGTGGACTGGCTCAGGTTCAGAGAGGAGATGTGGTGTGTATGTGCGTGTGTGTGTGTGTGTGTGTGTGTGTGTGTGTGTGTGTGTGTGTAGCTGAAGACTGGAAATATGTAGAGATGAGAACTCTGTGATATATAATAGTCACTAGTTTCTTCAGTTTTTAAGTTTTAGCATAGTGCTAAATGACCAAAAGCTGAACTTTATTCACATCCTTGATACATGTTTAACCAAAAGAGAATTTTCCATTTTAGTTCAGCTTAACATTAGCAGGGGTGTCTGCTTAACATTTTAACCAAATTAGGAAAAGAACCTTAACAAAATATTTGTTATAACATGTGTCTCATATGGTGGGGAGGTCAGGGATGGGGGGGGGAATGAAGGTCATTTAAAATCTAAGATAAATCAGCAGCTTTGCTTGTGCTTAAGACCAGTCAAGAACTTTGTATTTTAATAAACATCAGCACACTTTCTCTTCCATCCTCCATGTTTTGTTGCTAGTCAACTCTTTATTTCATGTCACCAAAGCTTTATTTTGTTGATGAACCTTGCCAAAGAAGGCAGACAGGATCACTCATTTGGAGAAAGACCCAAGAAAGACATGCCAGTTGGCAAACACTAACACAAAGCATGCACTCTGTAAAAGTAAATAAATTTAAATTGCAATGTAAAGTACCCTCAAAGTATGATTATATGTGCTTTTGTGTCCATTTTGTGTTCAGTTCAGAGCATTACTAATATTGAGGAGAATAGTTCCTCTTTTCATACAGGCCATAAATAAATACTTAAAATAGTCTAAAGTATTGCAAATTCTTAAGGCAAAATTGCAGCAGTGAATAATAATGACTTACATTTACAGTAGGATTATTATGGCCCAAACATTGTGTTCAGCACTTTGCATGATTTTTTTCTTTTAGAGAGAAAAGAACAGTGGGGACTGAGAGGGCATGGAGCTTGTTTAAGTTTCCATAGCTAGGAAGAGGCAGATCCAGGAATCCAGTCATCTAAGACAGCCTTGGCTCCAAGTCCAGACTATTAACCACCACATTTCCCCAAGTGACAAGTCAACAAATGTCAAGCAATCCTTGTGATGAATGGTGCATCCTGACTAAGTAGAGAGGGTGATCTCTAGTTCCAGGCCAAAGCATCCACTTTGCTTTCCATAGCAGAGGCCTTTGAAATGGCAATACATGATAGCCACTGTGTACAGAATAACTGAAAACTGAGTCTAGTCAGCTATGACTCTGTGCTCAGTCTTTACCACAACATGGGCTATTTGGGAATTGTGACTGGGTCTCATCTTACCTAATGCTGTCCTCCGAAGCACCCCCAAACCTGCATCTCATGACCAGAACAAACCAAGATGGGGTAGGACACTCAGAAAGAGACCCTGAGCAGGTTCTCTGAAGACCCAGCTTTGATTTTGCTTTTCAATATGATCCACTGCTGTGACAGAGCTCTGGCATGGCCTAGGACAGTGACAGCAGAATGTCTTGCTGTTCCTATATTAAGAATGTGTTCTCAGAAACAGCTGGTGTGTTACAAATGTAGCCGAGTGCCTGAGAAGTGGGATGATTGGAGTCCCACTCCTAAGCACACAGGCTCTCTGTGTTTGAGAGTCAGTAAATGAGATGGCAGGAAGGAGTGTGCAGTGGGGCCTGAGGGGGACGAGGGTAAGAGTGGGAGCAGAGTGTATCTGCTGACTTTAGGAACCTGTATTTTGCCTGACCATGTCCATACAGGAATACTATGGGAAGTAGATTCTATTGTTGATCTTGTCTCAGATCTTTGTTAAGGAAGATGCTTTATGACTGTCCACATGCATGCATATGGACGGCATATTGCTCTATATGAGAAGTCATTCTTTATTTCTGTTGAAATGAAACAGTTAAGTTAGTGTGGTGAGAGTTTTTGTTCAAATAGGTTATTTAGAAAATATCCTAACTCTAAGGTACAAATTGGTTGTAGAGGCTAAATGATCTTGTTTTAATTAAAAATATTTTTGAGAATGTCATCTGTGGATACTGTATTTACATAATATCAACCCTTCCCTCTATTCATTACAACTCATCCCATGCCCCTAACTCCAAGACTCTTTCTTCTATAATTCTTGTTACATTTATGTGTTTGCACACACACACACACACACACACACACACACACACACACACACACACCCTATTGAGTCCAGTTCATGTTTGTCATATGTACATGTGTTTTGAGCTAATCATTTAGTATTCGATAACATATCAGAGGGCTCATTCCTGGGAAAAAATATCCAATTCTCCCTCTCTCATCAGCCATTGATTCTTTGTAGCTTTCATCTAGGACTAGGGCCTTGGGAAGGTTCCCCATCCACGTTAACAAGTCACCTGGTGTTGTCATTATGCAGATCTTGTTTAGCTGTATTGGTGAGATTTCACGTGTTCAGCATCCCCGTCATGTCTAGAATACTTTATCAGGCAGCAGGTATGCTGATCTTCTGGCTCTTACAATCTCTCCCTCTTCTGAGATATTCTGTGAGCCTTAGTTGTATGTGTCACACTGTAGATGTATTGGTTAAGGTGTGGTAGCCCATAGTCACTTATTTTTGTTTTAAACAGTTGTGGATCTTTGTCATAGTCTCTATCTGCTCTAAAAAAGCTTTTTGATGAGGGGCGAGAGCTACATTTATTTGTGGGTGTAAAGACAAGTATTTAGAAAACAGTTAGAAATTATATTAGTTTAGGAAAATGACATTAGTAGGTCTCTTCCGGGGACTATGACCTCTCTAGAGTAGTTGAGTGGGTTTGTATTCCCAGCCATGAATTCCCTCCCATTGAACAGACGTTCTTATTAGACAGCTGTTGGCTGCCCCTAAAACAAAGGTGCTGTTAGTGCATCATTGCAGATAGTGCGCCAAGCCAGTCATTGCTGTAACTCACAGGCTTTCCAGCTGTGTAGGACTCTTCAGATTTGAGTAGAAAACCTAAAGTAACCAGGAAAGTAGAAAGGAGATGTGGGGGGAAGAAGAGAGGGAGAAAGAGCACTGCAGAGGGCAAGCATAGGACTCAGATGCTATGGCATGGGAAAGGGGGAAACATGGGAGCTTTAACTTGGGAGGAGGAGGGGGAAGGAGAGATAAAAAACACTAAGTGTTTGATAAGCCATAAAGAAACATTTTATATGCTCACTTAAAAACACATCGATAAAAGCCATAGAGAAGCATCATTTTATGTGTTTACTTAAAAACACATATATAAAATGTATGTATGGGCACACATACACACACATAAATATATACACATATAGACTTTACAGAGACTTACACATCTATATATACTTATACATACAACACATACATATATATGTACATATATACATACACATATATATATAAGCACACACACAAATATATATATATATACAAATATACTTTAAATAAAGCTATGCCACATTGGTGATAATGTTTCCTCCTCCAAGGCATAGACTATGTAACAAAATCCCCAATGCCAGTCATGGCAAACCTACCTTCAAGTTGCTGATCAGGAGGGTCCAAGAGACTCCCCAAACAATACAGATTGTTGTAATCATTGGTTGCCCCCCAGAAGTTTCAGGTAAGTCCCTACTGCTGAAGACAACCATACCCTTCAGACACAGGACTTAGAGAAATTGAACTGGAGCTGATGCGTAGGCCTCCTCTTTGTAGACTAGCTCATCTAGTATCTGAAAGTGCCCTGTAAGCTGCCAGGGAAGAAAGTTAATCAATAATTTATTTTCAAAATAATCTGGTACAGAAGATATGTAGTTTGAACTAGAATGCTTTTACATGAATTGTCTTGGTTGATTTCCCAGAAAATCATGAACTAGGTGTAATAATAGGTATTACTGTAGAGTCTCAAGACACACAAAACGGACTTATCCAATCCACCTACCTAGGAAGTAGTACACACTAATTAGTTTTCTACCTTCCCACTTTGATATTTTACTTTTTGCTTCCAGGATTGTGTCTGTGCTTCATAATTTGTCATCTTAGCCATTTTTTTCTGTCTCATTTTTAAACTTTATTTTTCTGTGTTTGCTAAAATGTTAGCATCAGATCTTCACTTGCCTTTTTCATTCTTTTTTCTTTTTTCATATTATCATTTGGAGAGTTTACTTACCCCTGTAAAAATACCCAAAATTTGTCTACTCAGCATTCACTTCAACATCTTTCTTTATACTGTATTTTTTTGTACAGACATTGTAAAATGACAAAGTATTCTCAGACTCCCTTGCAGCTAGCATTCAGGGAGTAGAGTAAGTTTCACCAATTGATATATAACTTCTATACCAAAACATTTACCCACTTACCATAATGTATAATTCAATGACTTCTCATATATTCACAGTTTTACAACCACCATCACAGTCAAGAAAATACAGATATATAAGATCTGAAATGCTGAAGTGATGCCAACACCATCTGCTTGCTGTGCTTGATGGTTGCTGCAGGCAAGAACAATCATGGGAGCACCAGAGTCTTCACAGCAGTTTTATTGTATCTGATTATTAGCTTCTTGTATGTAGAAGCATGTGATAGCTAGTTTTGATTGTGTACTTTACTCATCTAAGATGGGAATCTCAGTGAGGAATTGTCTAGATTATGTTGGCCTGTGGACATTCCTCTGAAGGATTTTTTTAAATTGGGTACTTCATTGTGAAGACCCACCCTGAATGTGGATGGCACCATTTCATGGACTGGGCCCTAGGATGAATAAAAAAAGAAAAAGGCAACTAAGGACTAGAATGTATGCATTAATTCATTGCTTTCTGCCCTTGACTATGGATGAAAGTGAGCAGCTTTTTCAAGTTTCTGCTTCCTTGATTTCCCCATGATAGTGGGCTGTAACCCAAAGAAAGTCTTTCTGAAAATCCATTTGTCAGGGTATTTTATCATAACAGTTGGGAATGAAACTGAAATAAGATATATATGCAATATGGAAGTGGTCTCCACTTTATTCAATTGAGTCTCCTGATTATGATGGGGAGTTTGGCTTTCTGGCACATTATTTTTATAACTTCGATATCTTATAGATACTATTTCTGCAAATGCACTTAGGTCCTAATTCTTCAACTTTTCTAATGATTTTGCCAATATTAAATTCACTGCATAAATATTTATTTTGTTGCATAAACTGACTAGAGTGGCTTATTTCTCATGAAGTCAACCAAGTTTGAGCCCACATTCTCTGTCTTTAATTTTTAATTCTCGCTAAATTTCTCTTTTAGAAGGGACCCTGTAGTTAATATGCTCAAATATGTTCATCATTCTTATTCCTCGACCTCCTTTTTTTCTCCTCCAAATATTCTCATCCCAGTGAATAGATCTAGTGATAGCCTACTTAATTAGCCAATAATCTTGGAGTCACCTCTGACTACTTTCTCTACCAGATTCCTCCCTTCTCCCACAATCAGTAACCCAGTCACCAAATCCTGGTTATTATGGTTCTCTGACATCTCTTCCACACTGCTTCATTCTTCATTCTCGGTGGCTCTGATTGCTGCAAAGATTAATAGTCCTGATGCCCAAGTAACCATCATTCCCTGTAAGACCCCATAAATTGGTTGCTCACAATTTATACTAGAGGCAGATTAAACTATACACCACATAGCTTTTCCTCCTCTTACATTTGAATATGAGTTTCTCAACACATTTTCCTGGTGACTTCTTATTTCCTGTCTAAATGGCATCTCTGTGACTGTGAAGACTTCAATGGTGAACTTCCATCAACATCCCATTAAACTCACCACCATTAGTCATTACCTCATCTCTTTCTATGAGTGTATTGTGCTGTTAAGTGTATCTCATCTCATGTGTTGTGTTTGGTCACCAGAATTATCTTCCTGCTCTGGTACTACATCTTATACAGGTGTAAACCAAGCTCCTAGCACAGAGCTGATATGGAGCACAGAAAACAAAATTCACCTGGATGTAGATTCAGCAATCTTCATATGTTTAATGTTTAAGATACAAGGAATTAAATCCTGAGACTGTCATGGCCACCATTCACCCTGCCTAAGACTTGAGACATATAATCAAGAAAATACTTTTCTCCAATATCAATCTATGGTTAGATACACAAAATAACTAAAAGTGGGGACTCAGATATTTTATACTAATGTTCATCACAATATTTTACAATAGCCAAAATGTAGAAACATCCCAAGTGGCCATTAGTTTGTGAATAGATAGTCAATATTAGGTATATACATATAGTTAGATGTTTTTCAGCTTCAAAAAGAAACAGATTTGGGTACATGCTAGCATATGAACCAACCGTGAAGACATTATGTGAAGTGGAATAAGATAAATGCAAAAGGACAGATACTGTATAATTACACTCTGTGAGATTCTTAGAAGAGAGAAATTCATAGAAATAAAGTCAGATTGGTGATTACCAGGGGTTTTGAGAAAAAAGGGAGAGGGGTTGTTGTTTAACGGACACAGGCTTCAATTGAAAGAATGTTCTGGAAAAGAATAGTGTATCAGCCATGTGCTTGTCAACTTGACACAAGCTATAGTCATTTTGGAAGAAAGAACCACAATTAAGAAAAAGTTCCCGCCAGATTAGCCTGTGGTGCATTTTCTTGATTGGTGATCCATGTGGGAGAGCCCAACTCTTTGTGTGGCGCCATCCTATAAAAGCAGTATGGGCAAGCCATGGAGAGTAAACCAGTAAGCAGCACCCGTCCATGGTCTCTGCATCACCTCCTTCCTCCAGGTTCCTGCCCTAACTGAGTTCCTGCCCTGATTTTCCTTGGTGATGGAGTATGCTGTGGAACTGCAAGTTGAAAAAAGCCCAGTTTTTTTTCAATGTGTATGTGTGTTACGGATTGTCTTAGGGTTCTTATTGCTTTTAACCATGCAATAAAATCCCAATTAAGACAAATAGTGACACTCACATATGCACACACTTGCCTGTGCATATAATACACACAATATACTCACCATAATTGCTGTGGCTTGTATGTTTAATTATGCCCAAATTCATATATTGAAACTCAATTCTCCAATGTGAAAATAATCAGGTGTAGGGCCTTTAGGAGGTGATTACACAAAACCACTGGCTATCTCCTTCTAGCACAGGAGGACACAGCCAGAAGTTTCTGTCTATGGACCAATAAGCAAGCATTTGCCAAACTTCAAATCTCTTATTCTTTTATCTTGGACTTCCCACTGTTCCTAACTGTGAGATCGAAATCCTGTTGTTTGTCTGTCACTCAGTATTACATCATAGCAGCCCATACAGGCTACAATGATGACCTCCATAGAAAAATCCTGTTCTAGTCTCAGTATATGAGCTCTAGTCTTAGATCTGCCATCACAAGGTTACATAAAACCAATATTGCACTCTACTTTCCTAGGACTCAATTCCTTATCCTTCTTCTAGTCAAGAGTATGGTTGTCAGTTTCTCCTAGCTGTGAAATTATTTCTCCTACAGGCAGATCTAGTTCTGTTTGTTTATAGGTCCATGTCAGTGCATATGCTGTAGAAAGGAAAACCAACCCTATCACAGCCCCAGGAAAGCTTTATAACTTCTCCCATAGGCTCATGAGAACCAACCCAATTACAGTAGACTGGTCCTCATCATGACTGGCCAGAATATGCTGTTTCTTTTGTGCCCTTAGGAGAGTACAAACAGAGCACAGCATGTGTCCAGACCTTAACTAATCTTTCATCCATCCATCCATCCATCCATCCATCCATCCATCCATCCATTCTTCCAGCATTCATTAAGCACCCACTTTACATCAGGGGCTCTACTAAGTGCCAGAAGTATAGATATTAAAAAGACATGTGGAGTCTGGAACATTTATAATATGGGAGACATTGGCATGCTAGTAAGTGCTTTAGAAGACCCTTCATTTTAAAAAAAGAAAGAAAGAAAAGCAAAATACAGAAAAACACAAAGAACTGTGGAGTTTGTAGAATGACATAGTACATATGAAGAATAAGATAACACAAAGAAAGTTGATTTTGAGCTAATCTTGAATGGTGAGGAGTACATAAAGATGGGGCTGAGTAAGGGACTTCTTAGTCCCCTCTCTGGATTTTGTGTGTTGAAGCAGAGTGTCTCCTCTTTAATCCAGGTTGGCCTGTAACTTACTAAGTAGCTGAGACTGGCCTTGAACTCAGATCTTCCTGCTCATTCTTGCCAGTCCTGGAAGTACTGGAAGGAGCCATCACTCCCAGCTTGTGGACTTTTCCCTTTCTTCATCTACCCACTGTGTTGATGCTGTCCAGCATGACAGCGTGGACAGCTAAGCTGTGAGAAGAATTCAGAAAGAATTTCCTACCCATAGTGTGACTGGTAGGATAAATAACATTTTCTTTAAACCGATGTCTGCTGATACAGTCTTCTAAGTATAACCTCTCTTAACGTCTTTTAAAGACCCCCTTAGGCAAAGATAAAATATTACCCACCGTCTGCCATTCTTTTAGTAGCTTTGCCAGTGTTTGCTTTCTGATGTCAACAGTCATTGTCTAGCATGGTTTTCAATGTGGGATTAGACCGCTTTTATTCCAGGAGTAATCAGAAAAGCAATTGGATAGTTAGCATGCTCTTTGGAATTCTGTTGAAAAAGAATGAGGTTCTGCCAGATCCTGTCAGAGAAGAAGAAAACAGACTTGAAAGGGGGAGATAAAGCCCCTGAAAGGAAAGTGCTGACAGGTTACACCAGTCACAAAACATGCGTGCAGCACCCAAGGGGTACCGACTCGGAAAGTATGCCAAAGTTGGCCAGCAGGTCCCAGCATGCAGGAGCTAGAAGGGAACTAATTAATTAAGGAATGTCAAACACATTGTCAGAGTGCAGACACAGAGACTAATATGGACTCCACGTGCTTTAATGGGGTAGGAGGTAGGTAATAAACTCACACTGAACCCATAAGAACTTTCTTCAGATAAAGACTGGTTCAAACATATTTTTGTTTTATCATAGAGAGACAAATTGCTGCTTCAAAGTTTGGATTAAATAGAGAAACTAAAGGCTTTCTAAAGATAAGAGAGGAAAACTAGCATTTACTGAGCACATATTATGTGTCAATTACTGACAGGACTCTCCTATGTAAAACATTAACCCTTCCAGAGGTAGGGTCTATGTGAAGCTGTGCAGAGCTATAGCCTTGGCTCCCTATTGTCTGCATATGTCACCTCACCTCATCTCATAAAGGAACAGTCAAGGAAATGTCATTTTACACATGAGGAAACACCTGTTCTTTACCCTGACTCCACAATGAGTCACTACTTTCAAATATTCCTTGATCGTGCTGGACTTGAACATCCCCCAATATCACACTACTCCAAACTAAATGCCAGACAGTGGCCATTGCAGTATGAATAACTTCCATGGAAACAACAGTTAAGGAAATGGCTAAGGAAATGCTTGTTGTGAGATATTTGTAAAGATATGTCACTGTGATTGGTTTAATAAAAAGCTAAATGCTCAATAGCTAGGCAGGAGGTATAGCAGGGATTTCTGGACAGAGAGAGCTCTGGGAAGAAGAAAGGCAGGGTCACTAGCTGGAGCAAGACAGGTAGGAGGAGATGAATCTAGGCACAGGAGAGATGCTAGAGGACACAGAGAGAAAGCAGGATGAGGTGTACAGAGTAAAAGTAAACAAGCCACATAAAAGAACATAGATTAAATGATAATAGCTTTTTAGGAACAAGCCTAAGCTAAGGCCAGGCTTTCATAATTAATAATAAGTCTCCATGTCTTTTTTTCGTGAGCTGGTGGGTCAAATAAGTCCAACTACAAACACTTTCATGATTTGCTCATCTACCTGGAATGCTGACATGAGCAGACCCTATTTCTAACCCTTCTATTTTATTCCTGAGAGGTTTTCTCCTGAAGGCTTGAGTCTCCATTTTCAAGCTCTCTCCTGTCTCCTTTTGAACCTCTGCTCTCAATTCTTGCTCTCCCAGTGGGCAATCAATTTCTCCCCCCAAAACCACTTAGCTCTTAACTCTCTCAGGGAATATCTGTATTCTAACAGGGAGGAAAGCACTGTTCTAGGGTATCTAGACAGCCATTGGTATCTGTCTGGGAACCATGGAATCTTGCCTGGGAGAGGTCTGCCCTGCTGCTTCAAGGATGCGATCAGGACTCTGTGTCTCCATATATGGCTGCCTCTTGAGTAGGGCTCTTAGACCCACATCCTTCCCAGGAAAGGATGCTTCAATGTGTTCCACCCACAGGCAGGTAACTCATTCCACCTGCAGACTGTCCTCTTTAGAACCAATGCTCTCTTTGGGTCTAGACATAAGGGTTAGCACTGTGCATGATAAGGAGAAAAAACAAGAAGAGGAAATGCAGGCACATCCTTGCTCACCTCTATGAGGCTGTGTTCACAGTCTGTTACTGTGCATTGTCACTCTGTGATTGTTAGAGTCCAGTCATGGGGAGAAGCTGTAATGGAGTTAGGCTCTCTTTCCTAATCCAATCACATTTGCTCATTCCTCTCATTCTCAACCTTCTGACAGCTGAGCTTTTAGGTGTCAGAGTGAAAGTAATATAGCTGCCCCTTATAAGAATATTGTATATCACTGCTTTCAGAAAAAAAATAAGAGAAATACAGAAGATACATGTTTGAGCTTTGGTAACTGCAGAAGTAGAGAAAAAACAAATGTCAATGGAATATCTCTGTATTTTCAAACATATTAACAAGAAGTCAACTACTCCACTTAGTTGAAGCTATTCTTGTTTGAATTTCAATGATAATTTATTCTCTAACCACTGGGTATCACTGCTGCTGATTTGTCTAATTCCTACAGAGATAATGATACATGCTTGCCCTCAAGGTGCTGTGTGTTATAATCTCCTTTTGGAAGCTGGGATATAGGCATTTTCATTTGATTTTACTCACTTAAAAGTTTTGAATGTGCCAGATATAGAGGACAGAGGTGGTAGCCACAGAGCATTAATTATAAACTATAATCCCTTTTCATGAATGGCTTCATTAAACCCCTTACTAAGAATAATGTGATGTATTTTTAATTATTGTCATGATACCATTGGCCCCACTAGTCCTGGCTGTGGAACTGAACTTACACAAGGCATCCACTGTAAATTACAGTCACTCACCATGTCACCTCCTCTCCCATCCTTTCTGACACTTACAGTCCAAGTCCTGGACTTTCTAGTCTGTGTAATGCCAGAAATCCAAAGCAGCTCAGGCCAGAAACACTGGGAAAGTTAGGGGTCAGCTGTGTAAGTCTGAGCCCTGAAAGGCACCGGTGACTGTCTGGTCTCTTTTCCCTTCAAGATCAAGAGACTTGAATGACCAGGCAGACATTGACGCACACAGAGTCAAGCTAAGCTTATGGAGACTTCAGAGCTACTAATCTCGGGCTGCTCCCAGCGTTTCTTTCCCCAACAGCTCCACAGGCTTCTATCTCTCTTCCACGATGCAGTGTGGATATACTCTCTTTAGAGGTATGCTGTACCTCTAAAGAAAATTTTTCACACCATATGCTGTAAGGAAATCAAACCATCCAGTTAAGGATCTTGGACATTCACGGGGATATCACCCTCAATAACAGGATACACCCAGCCCTGAGATCAGTGAGTTAGCTGTGCAATTAATTCCTAACACCAAACACTTGCTAGTTTTTAGTTACGTTTTGTTTATAAGATGATCCTGAAGTTTGGTACTACTTCTAAATCACCAGGTCTTTCATTGTAAGTGACAGCTTTTGTATTTTATTAGCTTGGTTTACTTTTTAATAAGCCTTTATAGGACCAATATATCATAAAAACATCATTAAAACACCCCCCCTCTTACTTGTTCTAAACTGCCTTGATGGTGCTGTGACTACATCTCCCAGAGCACTTTGAGAGAACAAGCCTTAAGATCTGGGCATGTTGCACAGCAGAAGGATGAAATTGCAGCCTAGCCCGGCTCCCTCTGCACAGAAAAGACACATGGTAGAATAGGAAAAAAAAAGACAGGGTGGGCGTGTCGTAGGTGGGCCTGTCAATGGTGAGTTTTGCTGTTACATGTTGGAAACCCTATTTAACTTCTCTGGGCCCTTTTTGTATCTAAAAAATAAAATCTGCCTTGCCTAGCTAACAGGATTACTACAAAGGGAAAATAAGACAGTATACATGAAATTATTTTGAAGAGAAAATTTTGTTCTTTAGAAGGCAGAATCTTAGGTAGTCTTTAGCATGCAGGATGTTTACTGCAGTGTGCCGTTGGGATGTACATCTGAAAGCAAAGAGAAAGAAAATAGTGTAAGGAGAAATTCAGTAGTTATACAACCCAATGAAAACTTCAGCCAGCTCCACAAGAAAATCTAGGGCTACCACCATCTGTCAACATTGTCTCAATTTCTGCTGAACCAGCAAACTGCGTATTGTCACCGAATGTTTGCTGGATGTCAGTTACCTGAGGAAGGGCATGAACTTGGGGCAGGTGGCTCTCTGCAGCCAAGGAGACAGTGAAGGTTTTCCTCAAATAGCATTCATGATATCTAGGGGAAAATTCCTCTCTTGGAAAAGAAAACTTGCTGATAAGTTACAGTATCTGACATAGCCCACTCTTGTTTCCTGAATGGACATTCAAGGATAAATTCCTTTAGGATTCCTTGCAGTTGCTTTGATTTTTCATGGAGGAAACACAGGATAAGGAAACGTAGGGGAAAAACAACCCCCTCTAATGCAGGAGCTGGTCTCAGAGCCTCAGCACTTCCTTTCCCTCACTCTTTTCACATTACTCATTTCAAAGCCTTTAACTTCCTCTAGCAGGGCCTCTGTCTGTCTTGGTTGGTGACCTAGATCCTCAGGCAGAGTGCATAGTGCTGCTGAGTCCCAGTGCCTCTTCAGGCCAGGCCACTTGAATGTGTATTTACTTCCAGCATTAGGCAAGAGAGTACCAAAAGGCTCCCAAATGGATCTCCTAGATGATAAATGTAGTTTATCTGCCCCTGTTGTATAAAAGCAACCTTTGAAGGATGATCAGTTACCCCTGAAAATATAACATCCCTACTTTTCTGCTGGTTTCTAGACACAAGAATTAGGAAATGAGCCCAGAGAAGCTCTGTCTTATCATTGAGTGTAGTTTAGATTAAAATACTTTTGATTAAAATATTCCAACTTGTGTGACCAGGGCTACTAAATTCACAGAGCCCAATGTGAGGAAGAAAACATCCATTTTCTCAGTGATCCAGCAGGAATGATGATAACTAGACTATTCCTACTTCTGTATTTTCATTCCCAGTTTCAATGTGTTCTGACCACCGGAGACAGAGCTCTACATACAGATCTGTGATTCATAGTATCTACTCTGTCCCAGGCATTGGTGTATCATCCACAAAAAGCACCTCTTATAAACTAGTGCTTTCACCATGTCTTCTGAAAGCCATTTTCTGTGTCTGGATGGTAAGAGGTATTTTGTGACCAGTATAGGAGTGTATGATCTATACCATCTGAGTCTTTTTTTGTTTGGGGTCCTGGTTATCATCGTATCTATATTGCTCTAAGCTGGTGGAGAAAAACATTAAACCCATGAATATGTTTTGAGTCCTCACGGGCAAGAAAAACATACCTGTACCTGAGATATAATTCTGTTTTATTAACAACTATTAGTCATTTCCAAGGTTAATTGGTTCGTTGTAGTCAGTTTGCTACTAAACAGTACTCTAATAGCACCGTATCAGCAACTGTAGATTGTTTTGAGTGTTTGGTAAAGCTGAATACTCAATGGCAATGTTTAAAGGTCACACTCTGTACATCAGAGTCCGTGATTTTAAAACGGAAAATATTTCCATTCCTGTTTTCATGGCAAAGTCACTCCACTGCTCATGACACTCAAGCCAGGGTGACCTGTGGCAGAGGCTCGCTGCCACGAACTGTCCAAGTCACCTTGTCTGCTTGCTTGTTTATGGTCTCTGATACCGTAGACACTTCTGGATATGTATTAACATGTGTTGGAAAATTTTCACACTGGTATGCTCGTGCATGTACACATGATACCTCCAAAGCCACCTTCCTAGTGTTCCCATTTCCTCATTCATCCACCACTACCTGCGTGTCTGGACACGTTTAAGCATCAAGTCCCATTCTTCTCATATTCTTCTTCCTTTGGCATCCACTCTGCTCCTCTTAGCCGTCAGTTCTTCTAGTAGGGTAACCTGTAGACTCCCAAGTGTGAGAGCTCTGGATATCTGGCCTTAGAATCCTTATCAGTTCAGAGAAGAAAGAACATACTACCCAAATCTCTGCTCATTGGAATAGTTACTCTCATAAGTGATTTTAAGGCAACCATAGGTGAAAACACATGCATAGTTCCATTTTTCAGCATGGGAAGATAGAATGACCCACCCCATCCATGTGTGTGAAGTGGACCCTTCTCTCCTTGGTCATCTTGTCTTAAAGAACCTTGCCTACTTACCCCATATGACTGTGGCTGTGAGCTGAGACGATGCTAGTGCACAATGATGGATTATGGTGATGTCAGGTCTCCATGCAGCTGGCTTGCATTTCCCCTTGCTCCACTTGGGATTTATTTTAGACATTCTACTTCCTTCTCATAATGTACTGTGACTGGACCTGCCTAACCTTGTAACTGTATGGACTAGACAGAACCAAATTTATGATAGGTTGTTCTAAATTAAAGTTGTTTGATTTCCCATGGTCAAAATGCCCAAATACTTTGTATCTATCAGGATCAACAGCATGCCAAAATTGTTTTCCAATAGGCACGTAATTCCCACATTCAAATGATGTGGATTTGCTTCAGAAGCTCAGGCATCTGCGTTGTTATTCTCTTCCTGGGATTTACCATGGGCTAATTTTCTCCAACATTGGTACTTATGATGTCATAGTCTCTACAGGATGCTTTCAGTGTGAACCTGCCTTGCATAGTTCTTTTCTACTATGTATGGAATATATATATATATATATATATATATATATATATATATATATGAAATATGCTGCCTGGAAACACAAAAGTCCTAGCAGGTACCGGGCATTTTTCTTTTTGATGGGAGAAGCATAATGAAATAGAGTTTTAGTTTGGATAGGCTGTCCCAGAATAACCTTATGCACTGAACCTTTTTTATGAATGTGATGGGCCTCTTGTTCTTTGTCAGATGTATCTATCTGCTGGACCACACATATTTAACTCAGTAAGACCTCTAAAGTATTAGCTACTCCTTGTTCATACAACTCCATAATAATGTTATCTAAGTAGTAATCAGTGCAACTGTTGAGAATACTAACTTCTGAGCATAGCAGATAGTGTCTTCATCAGAACAGCTGTGACTCCTTACAAGAAACTCCCATTCTGAGATCATTGACTGATGACATCCCTCATAGAAAGTGGGTCTGGGAAGGACCATTGGACCTTCACCTGAGATTCTAGCCACTCTGTCCTACACCTCCTAGCCATATGTATATAATTCTGTCCTAAATGGCCATAGCTTCATCATTTTGGGAAGTGCTAGACTATACAGATCACAGAAGGTTAACTAAATTAAGTGAGAACTCCATCTATGAAGTTATGGGGAAGTTATCATCCATGCTGGGATGTTTCTGGTTTCTTCAGATTGGTAAATTAAATGAGAACGTGGTAGGTAAAACCATGTCTACATCATGTAGTCCTCATGAATAGTACTCAATTCTGCTAATGTTTAGTATACAATATGATTTTTATCTGTCTTGTTGTGGTGGGATGGAGAGGAGAATCAATTTCAGAGATTTCTGTTTGGCTTCCCATTGAGGGGGTCCTTTCCCTGGAGCTGAAGAACCTACTGTGGGAACTGTATTGAGCCCATATATGTCTCTTCCAATACTACTTTTGGAGAATGAGAAAAATGCTGAACTCAAGGGTTTGAGAACACGGTGAGTCTACTATGAGCTGACGTTTGGTCAGGATTCAGTTTATGCTGGCTAGTTTTCATTAGTGATACACAAGCTAGAGTTATTTTCTAATAAAGAACCTCAACTGAGAAAATGCCCACTGTGGGAGCCCACAAAGGTTTCCTAGTGAGATCTGAGCTTACTTTACACAGCAGGGCTGCATTAGGGGATGGTTTGACCACGTGCAAGGTCACCAGTGTTTGGGATGGTCTGTACTTGGCTGTACTGGGGGGGGGGAGGTTTTTTGCTCCACCCCTTGGCATTCCTTTAAAAAGCCCTTTGGTAGAGACAGAAGGGGCTGGTGGATTAGGATTCAGGCCCTCCCGAGCTATCCTGTGTTTCTAACTGTCTCTCTCATCTATACTTCTATCTATATATTTCTTACTTCTCCCTCCTCAAGAGTACCCTGGGGGAAAAAGAGGGAGCTGGTCTCCCTCAGCTCACATGAAACTGGTCTGTGAGCAAGCCTTTCATACATTGTCTTTATTGGCAATTGATGTGGGAGACCCCAGGTCACTGTGTGCGGTGCCACCTCTGGACTTTTCCTGGGTGTTATAAGACAACAGGCTGAGCAAGCAATGAGCAGCACCCCTCCATGACTTCAGCATCAGCTCTCACCTTGAATGCCTACCTTGACTTCCCTTTATTACAGACTATGATTAATATATGTAAGCTAATATAAACTCTTTTCTCCCCAAGTTACTTTTGATTCTAGTATTTTATCACAGCACTAGAAACCCTCACTAAGATATCTTAGGGATCCATCTTGCTACCTTAGGTCTTCAGCTACCCCTACCACCATTACCTAAATGTTTAAGTCTTGCTAAAAAAAAAAAAAAATCCTTCTGTAATGGTATTAAGAGGTGGGGCTTTTGAAATTGTTTCTCTTATAAAAGGGACCTGGGGGCTGGGAGAACAGCTCTGTCAGCAACTTGTTTGGTGTCCAAGCATGAAAACCTAAATTCAAGAACCCATGTTAAAAAATCAAGTGGGCATAAATAATCCCAAGGGGAAGTAGAGACAGATGGATTCTTGAGGCTACCTGGCCAGCCAACCTAGCCCACTAGGGGAGTATCAAGTCAGCAAGAAACATTGTCTCAAAAATACAAACAAACAAACCCATATGTATGGTACCAGAGCAACAAGACCCAAGGTTATCCTCTGGCTGCTCCACACATGTACACACACACACACACACACACACACACACACACACACACCTATACATATGAACATGCATATCCATATACACACAAAATAAAGCTAACACGGTTTAACCAAGGCCTGAGAGAGCTTCCTGCCTTTTCTGTCATCTGAGAACACAGCACGAAGGTGCCACCTATAAACAGTAGACCCTCTCCAGACATTGAATCTGCTACCTACTTAATTTGGGATTTCCCAGGCTCCAAAGGTGTGAACAGTAACATTATACTATTTAAAATGACTTGTTCTGTGTTATTTCATTATATCAATCTGAATAGACTGAGAATAGACTGTTGCCCTATGTCCAACAGCTTCAGTGGTGTTTGGACATCCCCTTGTGCCCAGAGGGTGCAGTCAGCTGGATAAATGACTAAGGTTCCTTTGGAGAGAGAGTTGGAGAAACGTTACTAGACATACTTGTCATTGTGTAGCATAGACCTTCTTCATGGAGACTTAGTCACCTGTGCAATCAATTGATTATAGATACACAACCTGGCAATGGGTGAGCAATAAAGCCACAAAACCCACCTGCCAGCTTCACCCTTGGACAGCCTGGGAAACGCAAAGTATATAGTGACTAGCCGAGTCTGCAACTCTGAGCCAGTTTAACATGCAAGACATTTGATAAAGGATGTGCTTGGACTCACACCTCTGAAAGAGGGAGAAACTAAAGAGTCATGTCACTCACAAACTGCAGTGTACTCTGAAGCCAAAGGGACTTCTCAGAGTTGTATAGAGTTTGGTGAAAATGGCCCGCCCCTTACAACAGTGTCATTCAGTGTCCCACTGTAGGTCCCTGCCTGGGGCATGAATCTAAGTGAGGCATCTTTGTACCTGAAGCAATCCCAGAAGGGCATGCTGGCTGGAGGGCTTCTGCTGCGAACATTCTATCACTCAGAGAGCAAATGCAGCAACAACAGGACCAGGGCAACTGCATCCAGCATCCAGTGTCCATGACGGGAAACATCCCCTCCCTGTTCCCACCACGTCTCTCAACTCATCACCTAGAATCAGTGCCAGCTTATCTCCCTAGCCAAAACAAGTCAGTGGCATCTTGCTTGCTTTCTCCTAAATGGAGCTATGGATTGCCCTTGTCTAGTTTCCAAGATTGCTGAAGGGTTCAAAGAGGAAAGAGATATATAAAGTCCTTGAAAACAGTGAAGCATCTTGCTAGGCAATTACTAGATTGTATTGTTGTCACTAATGTTGAGATTCTTGAACATGGAGAAACAGATTTCAAGCAGCATACAAAGGCACAAAAGCATAGTACTTATGTCTCTCAGATACTTTCTGTTACCTTATTTGGTTGATGGTCCAAATCTTCTACCTAGGACTGTGCCTCTCACAATTGTGCTGCGCTCACAGGTCTCTTCTTCAAAGCTTTGAAAACATCAGAAAACCTTTATATTTTGCTATGATTGCTCGAATTCTCAGGGACAAAGATCTGATATTTCAGGATGAAATGAGGGCTAAAGAAAGAAACATAGAACCCCTCTTTGCCAAATTATTTTACCTTCTGCACATATGCAGTAGTCTGTCCCCTTTCCGTTTTTATATCAACAACATGAAGTATGGAAATGATTTCCTCCCCCACCCTAGATTAAACAACAGGCTCTTTATTTTCATTCTGGGCAGTTTTTGTGCCCTCTCAATGAGGCCAGAATGCTGGACACCACCCTCCCAGCATTTCTGACATTCAGACTATGAAGTCGCTTCTTGCTTCATTGCTTAGAAAAATATAGTTGTGTCCATAAAGCATAAATCTGTAAAAAAAAAAAACACAAAATTAATACATCATCTCCATCTTCAAAGTATCCACATGGGGGAATTGGGCAACTACAGTGAGTCTTTTTCCTGTAACAAATCAGAGACTAAGCTAGACACCGAAGCCCCAGCATGCACCTGTGTTCCACAGCTCTACCTGGGGAGTAACCCTGTATGATCTATGGCACTAGTTCTTTCAAAGAGAAGCCTCAGAAGGGAGAAGAAGAATGTCTGAGGGTTTGTCTGGGGAAAAATAAAAGAAATAATTGTTCTAAAAAAAGGAGAAATTGGTATTTCACTGGCAGCCTTGGTTGCATGGGAACACTTTAAACTTCCATGGCTGGTATCCTTCAACTGAAAATCACCAACTTGCTTAATAATCCCTCATCTGGGGATTTGGCTGCCTGCAGTCACACAGCCAGAAGCTGAGTGCACCTAGATACTCATTGTGTCTCTAGTGGGGGTCCTGGGGCACTGTGGCAGGCTGGGGTCCAAGTTCTTCTCAACAGCAAATGTATGGGAAGCAGCTGAACAAGAAACCCATTTTTGAACATACGCTGTCAGCAAGAATAAAGAGTGACCTGAAAATGAAGTTTTGCATCATGATTTCAATGGGCCCCAGAGACTATAGTCAAGGGGCCTTTTCAGCCCCAGACATGGCACTTGACCACATTGCACACTGTCCCTGATTCTGCCTCTCATAATTGAGATGTAAAACGATTCTGTCAGCACACAATGCACGTAGCCATCATGCACAGAGCAGTGTGTGCGTGTACTTGTATCCCTGTTCCTCTGTAGGTGATGAACTTAAAGCTGTTCTTCCAAAATGAACTTGGTTTAACATTTTCCTGTCTGCACCTGCAGTAGTTAATCTCCCTCTCCTCTTATTTAACTATGGAGTTTTCCCCTTTCACGGGTAAGGCATTTTGACCAGCTGCAGGATGAACAATATTGTGGAAAATAAAGCTGAGTTATGTTGCAGTGACAATATTAAAGCAGTTCAGAGAGAGATGTTGCAATACTGGCATGCTGAGGGTATGGTATTCAAGAGAGCTCAGCTCATTCTTTTCCTGTGCTACTGTGGGACTCTACCCAGGTCTTTTAGCCCCCTTGGATTTCCATTCCATCATTGTTAAGAGCAATGGATTATGGGGGTTTGCAAGATGTCTTTCCACTTCATCAGAATCTGGTCAATCACTTTGGAGAAATTGTGGTTCGTCTGCAAACATTTCCCTACTGTTATAAACCATTCCTTGTGCTAGATCCTGGGGACAGAGGAACAAATCAGATATGGTTCTGACTCTGGAAATCATTCCAATTCAAGGGGCTCAACAGCAGAAAGAGAGATTCAAACAGATATGAAAAGGACCACAACCTAACTGCTGTTGGAGATATGGGTCACTGAGGAAGAATTGTTAATTCCAAGGGTTGAGGAGATCAGACCATGATTTGCAAAATGAATTGACATTTGTGTAGATGGTGGGCAGATAGCACTACCAGTTAAGAGGGGAGGCTGGGAAAGATGATTTTAGAGGGTACACGAACCTCAGGACATGAGGAAGAGTGGCATACTTACCAGACAGCAAACCTTTGAAAGTGGGAGTTGGAGGGGATATGATAATAGCAAGGATACATTGGTGTGGCACCATGCAGGGGCACGAGGAAACAGGTGAATGACTTTAGATGCTGTCATGTAGGTCATGGAGTCCAGATTTAGAGGAGGTAAGGTAGAAATTGTTAGACAACAGAGATAACTATAGTGATGGAGGAAAGGGAGAACCATGAATTCTAGTTCTCTGCCTGGTGAGTAAGTGAGTCGGGGAAACTATGAGATGCATGTACCAGAAAGTCCTTCTTACGGCCATTTAAGGAAGCATTGAACTAATTATTAATAGGAAAAGTTGAATGAGATTCTGGAAGACAAGTTTCCTTTTGGAAACCAACACTGTCACTTGGTCCATATGTGTAGCCAGGTTTTCAGTGTAATAGATTAAGGAATATGGTGACTACCTGGTAGATTAACTCCTTCATGGTGAACTGCCCCTCTCCAGTCTTGTTTGGCTTTTGTTAACAGGAAAAGTTCTTAGACAAATAAAATTCAGCAGAACTTATTTGAGCCAAACAATACTACTGTTTCTGAACATGGCAGCTGTTGTAGAATATTATTTTAACTAGTCAAAGATGTGTTACATTTGTTTATGCTACAGAATATTATTTTAACCATGTAAAGGTGTGTTACATTTGTTTATGCTGCATGTGTTTAAGGATGTAAGGGATGTATGTTTAATTATGCAAAGATGTATTTGTTTCACCTTGCCTGCCTAAAGGGATTGGTCTAATAAAGAGCTAAACAGTCAATAGCTAGGCAGAGAAAGGATAAATGTGGCTAACAGGCAAAGAGAATAAATAGGAAGAAAAAGCTAGGCTAGAAAACAGAGGAATGAATGAGAGAAGAAGGAGGAGGAGGAGAGAATGAGGGACATGCGGGGTCCAGAATCCAGGCAGCCATCAGCCAGCCAGACATGGAGACAGCAAGAAAGCAGACAACAAAGGTAACAAGCCCTGAGGCAAAAGGTAGAGAAACAGGTTAATTTAAGTTAAAAGAGCTAGCCAGAAATGTGCCTAAGCTAGGCCGAGCATTCAAAACCAATAAGTCTCTGTGTTATGACTTGGGAGCCGGTTGGTGGCCCAAAAGAAAAAGCCTGGTACAGGCAGCTTCTAGAACTAGTGCAGGTTCTGGAACCACCAACCAGCCACGTGACCAGACAGCATTTATGCAAGGTGCAGAAAACAACTTAGTTTTTCATTACCTGGTTAATCCAGTCAATTGGTACAGAGTACAGCCCACTCAGCTAACGAGCTAGAGGCCTTCTGCAGTCAACCAAAGCTCAGGGAGTGAGAGTGAACTTCATTCACATTGATTTGATCTGAGGGCCAAAGGCAGGTACTCAGTCCTCATCTCCCAAATTTTAGGTCATTTACACATTATATCTATACCTAATTTTACATCTGTTCTTGCCCTATAGAATAACTGCTCTGATATTATTATGGCTATTATTTAATATGGCTACCTTCTCCACATACATATCACATAGAACATTATGTATGTATTAAGTTTATAAGTATTCATATTTCAAGCTTATCTTCAGTAATCAGTATGGAACTGGGTTTCGTTTTATCTAGCTGGCAATATAAATATTTTATATGTCTCATTTAGTTAGTATAAGTATAATTTAATTATGGTTATAGCTAAGATTTTAAATACTATCTTATCTTTTTGATTCACCTATTTTATATGTGTGTTCATCTTTCTTGGTTTCTTTTAGAGTAATCAAATATTTTAATGTTTACATTGCCCCTATCTAACAATTGCTTTATTTGTTACAGTAGAGAACATTTATCTCTGGCATATTATTGTCTAAAACAAATGATTACTGTTTCTGCCTTTCTGTTATTTAACATTTACTATTTACCCCCTCTGTCTCCTGTGTTATTATTTTTGTGTATCCTTAATTGCATGTATGTTCTATATTATACCAGATATCACACTCACCACAATTCACTCAGGGTTTATTTATATTTGCCCATATTCTGCCCTTTCTGTTGTAGTTTGCTTATTTTATTTTTATGTTCTTCTAAGATATTTTCCTTTTTGTAACACATTGCTTTTGGAAGTAGATTTGTTAATGGTAAATTAGCTTATGTTTGTTTACAAAGATCTCTATTTTTAGTTTTAATGGATGGAATTTAGTTTGCCAATCACGTGCTTTGCAGCTTGTGGTGAGATTGCTTCCTGATAAACCATAAGATATTGACACTATCTTAAGTTGAAAATGCAGTTAGGTTGCCCCACCTGCTAAATAGTATAGCTTAAGCTAACTTAAATGTTACCAAATACTAGGGCTACTTACACATTTCCCAAAGTCCTAAACACAATGCCTATTTAATAATGAGGCATCAAGCATCTCATGGAATTTATCAGATACATCGGCAACAAACAACCAAAAACACCATTGGCACTCCACTGTGAAGCATGAGCAGGACCCCTGGTGATCACATGGCTTCCTGGGAGATACAGCATGTTGTGTCTTCCAATGCCAAGAGAGTGTGGTGCCTCATCAGCTCACATAAGAAAGGCTCAAACTTCAAAGAACACTTATTTTGAATGGCATCATTTTCATACCATCATTAAATAAAAAATTAAAGGTCAAGCCATCACTAGCTGGGACCACCCATGTTTTCTTTCACCACTAGGAATGTCATTCTCTTGTTTTTAGCCTCTTGGGGCCAAGCCAAATGAAAGTTGGAATTCCTAGTAAGGGCTATCTTATCTGTGATCTCCTAGCCTACACTGAAGGCTTTCAATTAAACTCCTTTTCAATTCTTGAATATACTTGAGTGGTCACTGAATCCCAATATCCATTTCATTAAACTTGTAAAGAGAAGTTTCTGTGTCCAGCTAGCAACTCCCAAATACCTGGCAGCTGCTTCCCAAATAATTAACTCAGAGGCTTAATATTACAAGTAAATGCTCAGCCATTAACTCAGGCTTATTACTAACTAGCTTTAACCCTTAAATTAACCCATAATTCTTATCTATATTTAGCCACATAGCTTGGTACCTTTTCTCAGTGCTGCATTCTCAGTTCTCATCTTGCTTCCTCTGTGTCTGGTTGGCAACTCCTGACTCCGCCCTTCCTCTTCCCAGCATTCTTAGTTTGGTCACCCCACCTACACTTCCTGCCTGGCTACTGGTCAATCAACGTTTTATTAATGACAAATCTGTACAGTGTACAAGAGAATTATTCCACAGCAAAACTATTCAGTGCTTTGCTCTGTTTTTCAGCTCTCTGCTTAGCTTTTCAACCTCCCTCCCTAGCCAATTCCAAAACCTGGAAAATGTCCTTAACACAAAACCAGTCACAGACTGAAGTCTCCTACCCTACCCCCATAGCTCTGCCAGTTTATTCATTCCCTAGAAGTTGGTACACATCCCAGAATCCAATCCAAACCTCTTGCCCAAGGGCAGAATCTCTAAATGCCACCAGAGTGAAAATAGATACAGAATCAGCTCATCTCTGAGGTCCACCCTCTCCAGTTCCAGTGCCTATGGTTCCCATGGCCTCCACAGCTACCTGGTGCCCTTAGACAGGTGCATGCTGCCAATTCCTTGACATTTTAAACTATCAGCCATGGAATATGAATATAACACCAGTGATTCCAACTACCCCAAACCCAAAATTCTCCCAGGACCTTCAAATAGTTCTGATTTTTCAGTTTCCAGTGAGGGTTCAGCTTTCACTTAGACCAACATCTCAGAAGAATAGGGTGAAATAGACTTCTTTTACTTCCAGAAGCCACTAAACTTGATGTTTTGTGTATCTTAAATACAGGAACCATGCCACAACTCATTCCCATGTGTGTAGGAATCTAAAAGACTGAGTAGCTTACAAGGGTAAAATTGCTACTATTGGGTTATACTGATTATGTTTTTTGTTTGTTTGTTTTTTAGAACTAGTTGCTTTGTACCCCATTTCAGTTCAGGATTCTCTTCTCAGGAAAGAAGGAGACTGTGGACTTCTCATCAGATAAGCTATCATGTCCTATTTCACTGTCATTGTTTTTTTTTTTTAAATAGGGATATAGATGAAAGAATATAATGCAATGGTAGTCCATTCACTGCTCCTTGAATGAGCAAAAGCTGAGAAAGTGTCAAGACATTTATTCCAGGTAGGATGGATGCAGAGCCAGTGTTAGGTACACAAAATTGGTCAAATCGGTCCTTCCATTTCTTTTCTAAGTGCCATGTCTATTTACGTGCCCTAGAAGGTTGCATAAAGGTGGAGATTGTATCATGTCTTTTTTGTGGTTAATGTGTTGTCATGGGAAGTCATTCAGTTGTCACTTGTTGATTTCATGGGAACTTTAAAGATTGGAAACAATTTGGATGGTTCTAAAGGATCTAAAGGATCGGAGAGTGGTGATAGCAATGGCATGTGTGCCTGTGTTTGGAGTGAGCAGTCACCAGGACCTTGGGAAAGAGGGCTGTGTAAGGGCTGGACAGAGTTCAGGAGCCTTGCTAAGGTAAACAGTCCATGTTGGCAAAAAGTGAGAACTATCTATCTACCAGGGCTTAGCTTCTTGGAACTGTTATGAAAATAGGATATGAATGGTAAAGTGTTTCACTGGGTAGAATAGGAATCCAAACAAACAAACAAACAAACAAACAAACAAACAAAAACAAAACAAAACAACAAAAAACAAGGAATGAACCAGCCCGAGGTCATAGTATCTAGGATCAAATCTATTACATAGCTCAGACAGCAATTCCAGTTCTTCAAACCTTGATTAAAGTTAAATCCTTTCAACAAATTTTATGGAGTTATGAAAGACATTCTTTGACCTAGACACCAGGTAAGTTACACACAGCTGAGCTCCACTTAATTGCATAATGAATGAATCAACTACTTTAAATCATTTTATGAAATCCCATACACTATCACATTTCTTTCTTTCTTACCCATACCTGCTAAATGCAACCCTGGTAGAGAAATAATTCATTTCATTGTATTAAAAAGTGCCCAACTGGAGTCCTTTAAGTATTGCAGTTCTCAATTATCTCACCCCAAATCCACTGTGAAGTGATAATTAGGGGCTAGAAGCTAAACTGATTACTGCAGAATTTTCTCCTGACAGCCATTTAATAGCTAATCAGGTGTTAAATCCCCAAATTATGCATTCCTTAGCAGCACACTGATCACAATAAATTTTAGAAGTTTGAGTTATCAATGTGTCTTGCATGACTTTGCCCCAACACACCAAACACAAAGAAATTCATGATTTAGATTATTTAAAATCTTTGACAATTTATTCTGTGATATATGCATACATATATGTATAATCTTTATATTAGTAGTCACTCTTAATGCTCAGTTCTAGCCAAGCACCTTATCATATGACCTACCTTTGCCTGGTGAAATGCCACATCCCATGGGTACAAATATACGATGATTTGCATACACATGAAATTGCAACCAGATTGGTAGAAGTCATGGAACCAATGTATATATAAAGATATAGGATCAACATACATAACTTTCTTAATTGTAAATACTCTGAGCTTTCCTGCCATCGGGATGTAAGCTGTCCCAACACTATCCTAACACTGCAAAGGTGAGTTTCTGAAAGTTGCTGAGAGCAACCACATAGACACCTATGGAAGGCATCCATATTCACATGAAACTGAGCCACAAACCATTATAGCAACCTCCTAATGTAAACATATTGTAGCCTTCTGCCTCTACCCGCATAAAGGCAGGGATGGTGAATTAATAGGAAAAAATGTACTTAGATAGGTCAGATGGTTTGCTACAAATGGCTAGATGGGTGGATAGATAGATAAGTAGATAGCTGCTATGTATTTTATCAGGTTGGTGCAAAGGAAATTGCAGTTTTGAGCTATGAATTTAAAATCATCATAACTATGCTCAAGTACACCTTCTTAATCACAATAGAAGCCATCACTATCAAAATATTTTGCCAACAAGAAATAAGGTTGTTCCTGAACATAAAAATCCATGCTTCGGAGGCTGGAGAGGACTCAATGGTTAAGAGAACATACCGCTCTTTCAAGGGATCTGGGTTTGATCCTAGCACCCACGTCAGGAGTTCACAATGACCTGAAACTCCAGTTCCAGAGAATCAAACACCCTCTTCTGGGCTCTCCACACACACTGCACTCACATAAACACACACACACACACACACACACACACACACACACACACAGAACAATAAAAATAATTTTTAAAACAAAACTCCATATTGCAAGATTCAACAAACTCTTGAAAGAACAGTTCTAGCATCCTATTGATTGTGGAAGTATGTTCCCTGGAAAGAATTGTCAAGATGCTTGAGAAGTGGTGAGAGCTCAGGGGAATAAGGTGGATAAGGCAAATCTTCATAGTCCAATTTGTTCAAGTTCCAAAATGTTGTTTGTGGGAAGTGCAGATGGGTGTTGGAGAATTGGGCCCTTTCTTTTGACCGATAGAAGCATTGCAGGTTTCAATGCATCTCAACAATTGCAGAGCATACTTTTCAGATGTAGTGGTTTTGCCAGGATTTAGAACACTGAGTAGAGCAGACGACCCAACAGTGTCTATGACACTTTCTTGGTACAAATTTGACTTTGGGAAGTGCTTTAGAGTTTCTTGGTCAGACTACCAAGTTGGTCATAGCTGGCATACATATAGTCAGCTTCTCATCTCAAATCACAATCCAATTGAGAAGGGTTTTTTTTTTTGTAGCATAGAATAAGAGAGGATGATAATTCAAAACCATAATATTTTGATCAGCTCACAAGGTACCCACTTTCTGAGCTTTTCCACCTTTCAATGTTGCTTCAGTTGCCGAATGACCATTGAATGATTGGTGTTGAGTTCTTGGGCCCCTCTACCTGTTGTGAAAGGATCAGCTCTGCCAGCCAGCATGCTTATGAGGCTTCACTCTCATTTGCAAACACGTTTGAATCACAGCTGTACTATAGGTTTGTTAGAAGTTCCTGGGACAAAGTCATTATCGAGGCTCCAAGTCTTCTCTGGAGCTTCACAACCCATTTTGAAATCAAGTACAAAATTTACTTTACTTTGATTTTTGTCTGACATCATTTCTATCGAATAAAATAAATACAAAATAATCTGTAACAAGTCATTAGCAAAAAAAACCCTCATAAAGTGAGAATTAAGCATTAAGCATTAAGATGACATCTAGCATAACTACATTTATTTATGAATGTGTTCAGTACTGAACAGCAAAATTTCAACAGAGCAAAAAAAAAAAAAAACCAAAAAAACAAAACAAAACAAAACAAAAACCACCTGTTACTTTTGTACCAATCTAGGAAAATAGTTTTGCTACTTGTATTTAGAAGTTATAATTTCAAATCATTTTTATACTTATTTTGTAATCATGTTGGGCAGTTCTTTGACACTCTGCTGCATGTGTGTTCTCAAGGCTGGGGAACAGGGTGGGAGGGAAGGTGGGACGTAGGGATGATGTCTTACAGGGTCTTTCTCAGTAGTGGCCTTCTTTTCTTCACCTTCTAAGTGATAAGTGAACATGTGATGTATCATTTAGTTCCATCACCTTTTTCTTCCATTTTTTTTT
>CABHPQ010171943.1:0-10209 GCA_902168405.1 Peromyscus aztecus | reverse complement strand
TCTCCTGGATCCATGTTATGAATTAGTGTGCTCAATCCCAAGGAAGGTGTGGTTTGAAATTTAAAAAACAAAACAAAAAACTAAAGAACACAAGAACCTCCAGACCATAGATATCTGTGGGCCTTGCTAGAGGCGCTTCTGTTTGAGACTTTCTTTAAAGAATTAATATGGAGGACCACCAAGAAGAAAAGTTGGAAATGACCTATTGAAAAGAAATGGCCTTACCATGAGGACTGTTCAGTCTACAGTGGGGCAGAGGCAATGCATGATTCTGCAGAGTCCTAAAGGTCCCCAATAGTGCACATACATATTCAGTTTCAAACTCAAATCCTAATTACTTAGAAGCAGGGGTTTGGTGGCCTGCCAACCTTCCCTGTCTTGATATCTGGTTAGGAATCCCACACTGCCCAGGACTTAGAGAGACCTTTCACATCTCACTCCCTGTGTCCTAAAACCAAAGAGCCTGCCATTCCCTGGGTCATGACACACAGCAGCACAGATAACATACACACGTGGCAGATTTGAATTGTGTGAGCTTTTAGGAAAGAAAAAGGACAAATTCATTAACTTGTCAAATATTTCCTCTTGGATTCTTGAATTTTAAAAAGAAATTCATTTCCCAGTGGTTTCCACGGTCCATTTTCAAGTTTCCAACTCACAGTTTTTGTAAGTCATTGCTCCTCAGTACAACACACACAATGAGCACACTTGATGACCGAGAACATTCTGCATTATTGAACAGTTTGTCATCCTTCATCGAACTTAAGGTGCTTCTGAAGAAGTTTAATAGATTTAGCTTTGTTTATTTATTAAACAGAAAGAGTAGATAACCCAGAGAGTTCCATCTCACTTTCTCTCTTGTATGAGTCTGGGTGATTAGCATCTTACATTAGTAGGCTTCATTGTTACAATTAGTAAATACCTGCCTGTCAACTGAAGTTTAAAATGTGCATTTGCATTCTCTGTAATGTGCAGGTCTATGAGTGTTTAACAGATCATGCTGATACAATACCATGCAAAATAATTTCTCTAAAAAAGTACCATGGGCATATTCATACTTCTTTCTACCCCCAAAGCCCTGACAGTTGCTTGAGTTTTTACCATCTCTATTATTGGGTCTTTCTCCAGATGTCATATACTGAAATAATCCAGGAGAGTCATCCAAGTCTTCATCCTTTCATTTCCAACATGCATTTAAGACTTCTCTGCAACTCTGTAGCTTGCTAGCTCTTTTGTAAGCTTCTAATCAGATTCTGTGGTATAGACATACTCTGTAGTGTTCATATATTTGCCTGTTGAAGGAGGCCTTGATTGTGTCTGACTTTGGGTTTTTGTGAATAAGCCTGCTATAAACATTTGAGTGAAGACAATGCTTGCAGACATTATTTCTTTCAATGTTTTCATGCCTCTTTAGTCTACTCCACACAGGCTTCTAACTTCCTGTGCAATGTAGAGCAGCCTACTTTCCCACAGATGTCTAAGGCTTTGGCATCTCCCTATGCCCCGTCCCAATAAACAAACATGCTTAAGAATTTTAACCTCTTTGCTCTTCACACTGAATAATGTTACTCATCTTCAAATTCACAGATTCTTTTCTTGCCACAAATCTTCAGTTATTTTTTTAATATGTTTACTTTTCAGGTCTAGTATTTGTTAGGATTTCCTATCTTTTCACTCGTTAATGCCACATTTTCTTTTAATTCCTTGAAAGTATTTTCCTCACATTTTTTTTAACATCCTTATACCTGGTTCAAAGTCTGATACAGCCTGTAGAAGGTCTACTTGATGTCTGTGGATAGCTTTTTCTGTGATAGGGAGTGGAGGGGGACAATGATTGCAGTTTTTTTGTGTCTCTGGTGATTTTTAGTTGAAGGTAGAATGATATGCATACTATGCTATCATGACTCTGGATTCTACAGTAATGTCTGAGAATTCTAGTACACTGTTGTCATCTCTGGACTAAAATTCCAAAATCTAACTTGCCCTGTGCAACAGTTTTGGGGGTTTTGTTTTTTGTTTTGTTTTTTTTCTTCTTCTCTTTTTCTTTTTTTTTTTTTAATCCAAGATAAGGTTTTATTTATACCAGGCTAGCCTCAAACTGGCTATTTAGCTGAAGATGACCTTAAATTTTCTGATCCTCTTGCCTCTACTTCCAGCACACTGGTTTATAAAGTGCTATGGACTGAACCCAGAGCTTTGTGTATGCTATGTGAGCACCAACCAATGAGCAACATTGCTGGTCCTTGAGGTGCCTTTTTTTTTTTTTTACCATGGTTACCTGGTTATCTTTCTTATGCTATCAATATATACCAGTACATTGAGAATCTGAGCATATTTATACTAAGAGTTTGGGGTTTCCCCTCTCTGAAGTATCTTTACTTTTGTGGCTCCCTCTAAAATCCTCAGTCTCTGGAGGGAAATTGTACGTGTGTGGACAGGAGTAAGATGGGTAGCCAGATGATAACGTGTGGACATTCATTCTCTTGACCTACCATGTGGGTCCAGGGAACATAACCTAGGTTGTCAGCCTTTATTACAAGTGCTTTTACCCACTGAGCTAGCTCACTCTCCAGTGGGCCTTAACTTCTTGACATTCAAACTGTCCATGCATTAGGAATGGATTCAGTGAAAGCACAGACTGATGGATCTGCTTATCAAGAGTAGACAGACCTTCAGCTTCTGCCCACCTCCCTGATGAGGTTTATGCAGGCTTCTGGGTGTATAAGCAGTTTACCAGTCAGCTAGATATTTGGACCAAGTTCTTACTTAGTTCTTCCATTCTTGCTTCCCTAAAATGTCCCACAGCTGTGACAATCCCAGCTTTGTTCCCTGACAAGTTATAGTTTTTTGTCACCAGATCTGGGATACGGGTTGGAGGAGATATCGAGTCAACAAAAACCACAAAGTCTCAATTCTCACTGATGACAACAGCAGTCTATCAAATGGCTATGTTCTCTGGCGGCAGTCATTTTCTGGTGTCTGCTGGAGGCCAGCTGCCTCATGGTCATGTCACTGGATATCATGTCTGGTTCATATTAGAATCTTTATCTTTTGCTGGAATTTATGAGGCAAAAATTGTAAAAATATAAATATTTGTTTATGGGAACATGTGACTCAAATGCATGCAAATGTCTAAGTGATATCAGTGGAGGGAGTAGATCTGCAAAGGAATGCCATTTTGTATGTGATTGATGTTGTTCGCCATTTACAAGTGATCATTGTAACTGGAGGATGTGGTAGGTAATCCCCATGGTAACAACAGAATAAATATGTACAGAATCTGTAAGTGAGAAGGGAATCAAAGCACATCGTGAGGAATGATCAACCACACACCAAGGAAGAAAGAAAAGGAGAAAAGGAGGGACAGAAAATAGATATAAGGCTCACAGAAGTCAAAAAAATCAACTAGCAAAATGACAATAGGAAGTAATTACTTTAAATGTAAGCAGAGTAGACATTTTAATCAGAGTAGATATCTAAAAGTACACTACAGGGGAATGGAGACGTGGCTTGGTGGTCAAGAACATTTATTGCTCTTGATTTGATCAAACCCAGATTTGATTCCAAGTGCCCACACAGCAACTCATGACGGCCTGTCACTCCAGTCCCAGGGCATCTGATGCTCCCTTCTCACTTCTATGGACGCCAGATATGTACATGGTGCACAGACAGACATGCAGGCAAAATACTTGCAAAACATCCCCAACACCCCAACAAAAATCTATTGTATATATAAGTATATATAACTTAAAGTTATATACATAAATATAACTGAAAGTTGATTATATATATAATTATATATATAATATATATAAAACTTAAAGTTGATCAAAGAGCTAACGAGAAGTACTGAGACTATTAAAAATCCTTAGAAAACAATGAACGGACACTTCATGACATTAGATCTGCCATTGTGTCCTTGAATATGATGCTCTAAAACACAATCAGCAATAGCAAAGTTACAAACACTAGACTGGTTCAAAATCAAAGCTTATTCAATTGAAGGACACAATCAAGAGACTAAAAAGACAATCCAAATGGGAGAAAATGTTTCAATCCACACATATGCTAAGATGTCATATCCAGAACATAAGCAAAGCTTTTGTAGCTCAACAACAATAAAAAACAAACAACCCGATTTAAAAACAGGCTGAGGACTTAAACATTTTTGGCAAACTGTCATCGAAAAGACACTAATGTCACTAAATCTCAAAACCATGCAAATTAAACTACTCGGGAGGGGTATCATCTCAGACAACTATCTGAGAATCATGAGATAAATGTTATGGTAGAAATGGAGAAATTAATGGAATGTAGAATGTCTTAGCTCCTATGGAAAACTATATGACGGCCCTTCGAACTACTTCATAAAATTAACAATTAATCTACTTATTTTTTCATATTCAGTCCTATTGAATCCAATTCCTTTTCTGACTCTATATCCAAATGGTTGAAAAGAGAATCTCAAAGGAAAATTCTTACAACCTTGCTTATACAGCACTATTCACAATAGCTAAAATACAGGGGCAAGCAAGCGTCCTTGAGACAGGATCTTCTCTTTGAACCTGCATCTTGCCTAGCAGCCAGAAAGCACCAGCAATCCTTCTTACTAAACTCTCCTACTTCTCCTCTTCCACCCCCTTTCAGTACTGGGGTGACAGGTACACACCCAGCCACACCTAACTTTTTACAAGGGTGATAAGGATTTGAACTCGGATCCTCATGCTTGATCAACAAGGGTTCCTACCTGCTGAACCATCTACCCAACTCCACATGTATTTGTTTTTAAGGTATTCTGCCAAAAAATCTCTTTCTGCTCCAGTGAAGACTGAACTTTCTCTACAGCTATTCTCAGGCCCTCTTGTGGAGATCCTGAGTCTCCATCTCAGTGAAGTCTTTTGTTTGGTCTGCTGCTCAGAGTCTCTGCTTTTTTCTTAGTTTCACAGCATCATTCAGTACAGTAACTTGTCCAGTAGCTCCCTAAGAATGGAAGGTGACACTCCTCCCCCACCCCAGAACAGGGATATCTACATTCTTGACTGGCTATTTGGCTATCAGGAGATTCTATGATAGAAAATGGAACCTTGGTGATAGGACTTTCAACTTTTCTTTCTTCAGTGTCTGACTGAAGAGTTTGCTGCATTCAGATCACTCAGTCCTTGTGTGCAGTTTGAAGTGCTTTTTCTGGAAGCTTAGAAGACCTTTCCCTTGCTCTCAGTTCTGCTGGCTCAAAGTGCTGAAACCTGAGTCATATTCCTTCCCACGTGGCCACTGTGGAGCTCACTCTGTTGTCTTGATGCCCGAGTTTCACGCTCTTCAAATCTATGAAAATTCTCTAGTTGGTTTCTTCCTTTAGTCTCCTATATTTTCCCTTCTGTATCTCATCACTGACACATGACTTGAGCCCTCTAGATTCCTTAGGTTTTCCTCTTCTGCTTCTCATCTCTCTGTGTTGTTCCCCTTAATTCTGGGGGAATTCCCTCAAGTTTACATTCTAAATGCTGTGTGGGGATTTTATGAGCTCTGTTAAGTGTACCTTTAAAAAAGCATAAATCTGTGGATATTGATGCATTTCTCATTATGTGCCATCCCTGCCCTCTCTTCTTCCAACAATCTGAGATAATCCCATTTCTCCTGTCTGGCACACTGCCTGTTCCTTAGGGCTGTTTCTACTCCTCTTAACTGTGCTTTGTTGGTTTTGTCTTTTCAGATAGAATAGATGATTCCTGTGAATACCTTGGGATCCTCAACTGCTCATTATGTTTAAGAACACCTGGGCAGGAGCTGGCTGACTCTGCATATTGACATATACAAAGATCCATGTGAACCCAGCCATTTTGTTTGGTGACTTCTCAGTGTGACAATCCCCTGGTTCAGCCCACTTCTCTGCAAAAGTCCCCCATTCTTTCTTCCTGGCTTGTTAGTCTTTTATCGAGCCAAGCAGTTGCAGCCCTGAATGGGAAGACAGCCAATGGGCCCAAGTTTTCCTTAATGACACTTTAGTTTAACCCTTATAATGGGAGAGGGTACCCAAGGCTTGCCCTTTACTGGCCTTTGACAAAGTATGGTTTGTTTTCTTTCAACCTGGGACATCTATTCCAGGAAGGGGTGGGAACAGTTCTTTGACTGTGAGAGTTGAGAAGAGACCCTGAAAATGGAACTGCTTCAGAGACTCGGTGTTTCTACCCTGGCTTCCCTGTATTTCCAGTTCTTTTGGTTTTTCTGGATTCCACATTGCCAACTGGTTTCTAAGCCTTGATTGTCACACTGGCTTTCCACTTTCCTGGTAAAACAATTTTGGCACATGCTCATCTGCCCTATTTCCCAGTTTCGCATTCTTGAATCTCATTTTGCCCATCTTAGGGTAAAGTTCTCTATGCTGTGTGAAGATGTTTGCTTTCTCTTTATCATTGTTTGCTCTAGTTTTTAGCACTATGTAACAGATGTACCATACTGAACGAGTCACTAGGTACCTGTAAAACACATTCTACTCTCAAGAAAATTCGTTCTACCATTACTACAAAAGTTGTTGGAAAACTTTTTTTGCCAGGTAAGCCCCTATTTAAATTATTTTGCCTCTAAATATTGAGAAAAACTTAGCTTCTCTTAATGAATGAATATTGTTCCCCCCACTGCCCTGATCAATGAAAACAATTTTGATTCTTCACTTTGCACTGAAGCAGCCAGGAATCTCACAATTAATGAGGAGCTGGTTCTAACTATCTATTTATCAATGGCAGGCTATCTCTTTCTCCCTCATTTTAATTCTTTTTCTTCTTTTTTCAACTTTCTTGGCTTTAAGTTTAAAATACTCCACAGGTTTTTGTTTTAGGGTACCTATGTTTTAGATAATGGGACAGTATGCACATTTCTATCTGCACACAAGGAAAAAAATCAAACAGGTGAGTACAGCATCACTACCTCAGCACCCACTGGTGAAATAGTTAAACAGAAAGTGCTTCAAGGAACTCTTCCAGAGAAAATCACAAGCTTTTATTTGCTGTTATGAGTAAATCATGGGTCAAAGAAAGTAACAGTTCCTTGTATCGGTAACAGTCATATAATATGTATTTAAAATATCCCATAGTGACTGAACACATAAACGATGTTCTTAGTAGTCAGGCTAATTGCTGGAAGACACTGCACTGCAAAAATGAAAGAACTTAAAGGATCCTGCTAATTGGCATAAATCAACTAGCATTCCATGGCTGTTTAGCTGGATACTATCTTTGATTTAAAGCACTCTCTTTGTTGTTTGAAAGGAGAACAAACCTAACAATCTCAATATAGTTCTGCTCAATGTGAGGCTTGGTGATTTCTGGACTTAGGGGTGCTGCTAGATGTTGGTTTTATATTTTAGAGCAAGTCCCTAAGCATATAACCAGCAAGTAAAGTAATTTAGACCTTCACCCAGATCCATGCCCTGAGCTCTTCAAGATTGGATTTTTGTTGTCTTCCTATGCTTTGGAATCATAAAACAAACACAAAATCATTCCTGATTGAGAGATGTGTGTTCTTAAAAGGGCTGCTGAGCTTCTGGGTGTTGGGATATCCAGCCTCTCTCTAGGAATCAAATCCATCAACCCTCACCATTCTCCAGTACCAATTCTCTTGCTTCCTAAAAATGGCACAATATTGATGGGTGGAATGTCTAACGGCATCAGGGATCAGAGACTGTTTTATGCTTAGGAAAACCCATGAAAGACTTGGTCTTTAAGAATATTTTTAAATATTCCCATGATGTATTCTGTTACTCTTATTTTAACACACATTTGCCCTTTTGCTGAACCCTGTCAACATTAGCTAGTTCATAGCACATGCAATGTATTCACACAAGGCAGGGATTTGTAATTTAGCTGAGTGACTTGCTTTTCTCCATGAGGGAACTGTGGAAGAAACAAGATTGGCCAAGTAAATGTTCCTATTCCAAATGTGATTTAGAGTGCAGAGCTCAGATTGGCTTTCCCATCGCACTGAAGGATCACAGAGATGCACAGAAACATTGTTCGTTTGTCATTACAAATACACTTGTGCCAGGATATAGAGGCTGGCAGGATTGAAGAGCAACTGCCCTCGCTCTGAATTCCAGTGAGTTTACGGACTTAAATCACAGACACTTGACATCAAGCAAATGGAGTTTCTGAGGCAGAACAATAATTTGGAACCAAAGGTATTTGAGAATGCCAATGATTAAGAAAAATTATTTTTTCAAGTTCACCATAGCTAAGGAACTCCCACAAGTGCAGTTAGGCCAGGGCCTGCTTTCTATGTTTTCAGCAACCTGTGTCTTTTTTTTAGAACAGAGGCTTCTGATCAACGAAGTTTGGTGTTCCACCCAGCCTTGTGAGAGATCAGAAGTCTCTGATGGACAGTCTTGGAAAAGAGAGCATGAGAAGTCTGTTCAAAGATGAGTCAGATTCAGTTCTGAATGGGATGGGGTCATGTCTACTCATGAACTGGGGCTTCTTCACTTCTTATGGGAGAGAATCTGTAGTAGAATATTATTTTAAGGTGTGTTACTTTTGTTTATGTTGCATTTGTTTAACTCTGTGAAGCTGTGTTACTGTGCCTGTCTAAAACACCTGTGGTCTAATAAAGACCTGAACGGCCAATAGCAAGGCAGGAGAAAAGATAGGTAGGGCTGGCAGGTAGAGAGAATATATAAAAGGAGAAATCAGCGAGGAGAGAGCTAGCAGACAGAGAAGGAGGAGGACGCTATTGGCCAGCCACATCGCTACACAGCAAGCCATGGAGTAAGAGTAAGATTTACAGAAGTAAGAGAATGGGAAAAGCCCAGAGGCAAAAGGTAGATGGGATAATTAAAGTTAAGGAAAGCGGGCAAGAAAGAAGCCAAGTAAAGGCTGGGCGTTTGTAATTAAGAATAAGCCTCTGTCTGTGATTTATATGGGAGCTGGCTGGTGCCCTCCCCCAAGAATAAAAACAGCTAACAACAAGAATCCACTTGTGCCTCTTCTCAACTCCCTTTGCTCTGAGATGAGGAAACAAGGAAATTCAATTGATCTTATAATAGTCGATGAAACCTGATATGCTGTCAATAAAGAGAAGGCCTCTTCTCGACAATGATGTGGCCAGAGAATGTCACAGGCATTGCTTCAATCTTGGTGGTCAGCCACAGGGTTGCCAGAGTGGAGCTTCGAGGCTACACAGGCCGTTTCTACTAGCACCTGCTCTTTGGAGCCTCCAGCATAGCTGCTTGCAGTCTTCATAGCTGACCATTTCAAGTGAAATGTAAATCCTTTATACATTCAAGCACCAGCCATTTGCTTCTTTGCTTGTCCCAAAGAAAGTAGCACAAGGATCTATACTGTAAGAGGAATCATCTAGACAGAGGAAAGGGTGAGGTGGGGTGGCATGAGCAAGTCACTTCACCATTTGTAGAACTAGAGGGTTAGACCACAGGAAGGACCCCAGTTGAGAGACAGAAGCATGGGGTGAGACAAAAAAAATGTGTAGACTCTTGTATTGAGTCTGGATTTACAACTGCTTTTGATTACCCATTTTATTATTTATGAAACTTTTTCTTCCAATCCAATTGCAAGATATACCTGTTTACATCAGATTTTTGTCCTTTGCATATTTTTTCTGGTTTATGGTAATTCTCTTAATTACTTACCAATATACCTCCTCACTGCTGCCTAGGTGCATCTTATTTTGAGACTATATCCACATATTCATTTAATAAACGATGTTCAGAGACCATCTGCCCTATGTGTAGTTTCAACTTCATACATTAACATTAAACATTCAAAGTAAATACCAAGAAAATGAGATTAAAAAATAAAACTAGGAAAAAGATGCATCTATCAGATCATATAGAGAGAGTTCTGATAGGAAGTATTTCAGTTGTACTAGTACTTTGGTGGGAATATACAGGGAAAATCAGTTATGCAAAAGAATAACAATTGGCAAATGAGTCACATAAAAGGAAGAGTTTTAGAATAGGGACTATTTGATCTACAGACAGGAAAGTAATACATGCTATCATAAAATAATAAAACCATAATTATTTTTCTTTTATAGAATCTCTCTATTAATCAAAGTGAAGCATGGACTTACTTTAGAAAGTGTCCTAGTTAGCTGTGTCAACTTGATTCAGGCTGGACTGAGGAATTGCCTAGGTCAGATTGATCTGGGAGCATGCCTGTGTCTTGATTATTGATTGTTTTGATTATTGTCCTGATTGTTGAT
>CABHPQ010171942.1:52466-63619 GCA_902168405.1 Peromyscus aztecus | reverse complement strand
GGGGGGGTTACAACACAATAATTCTAATATTAATCATCTTTCTTCTTTACAGATGAGTTTCCAGGAGTATGCCAACAAGCCTGTGTTCCTTTATGCTTAAGCACATAAACCTGAGGACAAAGGGTACCTGATTGTAATGGAGGGGTACCTGCCCTTCCCTGTCCCCCAGTTTCACAGCAAGAGAGCAAAACATGGTTGCTAGTAATTAGAGTCTACAAATGCCTTTACTTTTTGTCCCCTTTTGGGAAAACAGGAACTGAGGAGGAATTAAATATTCAGGACCCTTCTGAAGCCCTGGCCAGAGCTAGTCTCAAAAGCAGTAAATCCAGACAAATTTACACTGGGGTGGGCCTTTCTTAGGGAACTGTGGACATTCCCTTGGCCACTGCCCTCACTGCAAATTACCTACAGAACTTTCCTGAAGGCTTTCTCTGTTCATGGGCACAAGTAGACCTTAAGTCCTGGGAAACTAAAATCTAGGACTCTCAGCCCAGAGCATGGCCATGGTCACTACAAATCCCAGCAACTCACCCCTGAGGTGTGGTGTCTTTACAGCACCCCCAGCTTCTCAAGGGAAGGAGCCTCAATTGTCCACAGTGTGTTTTGTTAATGAGTGTGCCCTGTTCTGACTTTCATCTTATTTTTTTCAGGGCCACTGTTCTTTCTTCTCTTGGTTCTTCCTGGGATCACTTCCTAAATAAACCACAGTCTCATGTCAGGGCTGCTTTGGGGCAAATCAAGCCCTTGTCTACTCCCATCACCCTACCAGAATTTTCTCCCATGGTTTAATCCTTCTTCCCAGTACACACCTCCTCCAGGAAATGCTCCCATGTTGATTTATTTTATACTCTAGAGTAGATTTAATCCCAATAGCCTGTGTATTATCTGTCCCTAGAATTTTTTCTGCTGTTGAGGAAGGCAACCAAACTCAGTGTGCTTTCCTTAGCCTCCATTGTGAGTCCTGGGAGAATTTGCTTCTTCTGCCCATATTACTCTACTGCTTGGCACCCAAAATATCAAGTTTTGTCTCTTCTTCTTCTCCAGATGACCTACTGCTCTATGTGTGTGTGTGTGTGTGTGTGTGTGTGTGTGTGTGTGTGTGTACACTTATGTATGTACCTGTGTAAGTCAAAGAACATGTTGTGTTATTCTTCAGCATGCATGCATGTATACACACACACACACACACACACACACACACACACACACACACAGAAACACATAAAAAACAATGAAACAAGAAGTTAAGCCCTGTTGCCAGGTCACTAGGAAGCAGTGGAGATTAGAACTCCCTTCTTCCTAAAGTTTGTGTAAAGGAAAAAGACACTTGACAGAGTACTGTGTGTTTGCAAGGTCATATGGGAGCACTGACAAATGGGCCTCAACAAGGAATAGCTGATGTTCTGTGGATATATATGCTTGTGTAACTACAGGTGACTATTGCTTAGGACCATGGACCCTGTAAAATTATTTCAGCTTTACCAAGATGGTTGAGTTGAAAATGGCTTCTGTGTGAGGGAGAAGCAAAGAGCCTGTTCTACTAAGAAGAGGGACTGCACTGCTGAGCTAGCTTCTGGCACTACTAACCCCTCCTAATGAGCGCGGTGGACCTTTGAAATGTGTGTGTGTGTGTGTGTGTGTGTGTGTGCATACCTTTCAAGCATATGTACCATACACACATACATATATATATATACACACACACACACATATATTGTATATATATATACACAAAATATGTGTGTTCTCTGAGTTATGCTTTTGAACTCAGAAAATTATAATTTGATATAATACTGAGTCTACATTGTTACTCTGCTCAATAAATGCTTCTCATTCCAAAATGCAGGCAATATAAACCCTTAACTTCTTCCCTGTTCTATCAACTTTAGACAAAGGCTCACATATCCTCCTGATGGCTTGCCTGAATATTTTGGTTGTGTCCATCATTTATTTAGAAGTTGACAGTCTTAATGACACACCCGGGCTCTGCTCAGTCTGCATCTTCAACTTGATATCCATCTGTCAGTCTTCTCCCTCCAGGTGGGGAGACGTCTGCATGAAATACTCCCCCAAAGTGGATTTTGAAGATATCACATATTCTGCACCTCTCTTCCACCTGTGTGTTGCTGACAACATCTGTGGGAACATAGTATATGTTCAGTAAACATACATGAACAAAATTTAACTTAGCTTTGTGTATCAGTCTTTGCTATATCTTAGGATTCTCCAGATTAATATTTAAGCAAATCCAGACAAGACAGTTAGGCATTTCATCTAAGAACAGGAGTCTTTAGGAAAGAATAGTAGAGACCAGGAAATTCTGGTATCACATGAGGAGAAAATGTCTTATGTAAGTTGGAGAATCTCATATTTAACCTTGGATTTTGCTTTCACGGTTCAACTTCATTCTAAATGCCACCTTTCTACAGAGCCTGCACAATCCAATATGTGCCTTTCTTTTAAATCATAATTATGTATAATTTCAAAACAAGAATAGGTAAAATGTGCTAATACATAGCAAGTCTCCACATTGGTTTTCATTGCACAGTCCTCTTCCAGTGTGAAATCTTGGTTTTCTGTGGACTCACAAATGATTGTTTTTGTTATTGGAAACTCCAGGCTGGTGAAAAAACAGATGACTGAGTCAATTTCAGCCCAGTGCACGAGATTTTCTTCTGAACAACACTGTGCTCTTTGTCTTGAACATATATGGGAATTCATCTATGTGCATACTGTGGGATGTTTTAAAATAAGTGCACTTCTGTATTATGGGGCAGTAACAGAAAATCCTTGGAACTTTCCATCTAGTGCTGGTGGGAGTAGTAGTGAGGCTGGGAGTGGGGTAAGGGGAGGTGGGGGTGAGGGAGATAGTGGGGTGAGGGGAGGTGGGGGTGAGGCTGAAGGAGATAGTGGTGCTGGAGGAGGTGGGGTGGGGTTGGAGATGTGGTGGTGGGATTGGGGGTGGTGGTGAGGCAGTCACAGGGCTGGAATCAGGGGTGAGGGGAGTTGTGTTGTGGGTTTTGTGGTAGTGATGGTGGTATGCTTTACGAGTGAAAGCTTTTGCACGTGAGCTGTAGGAGCCTGCTCCGTGCACTGAACTATTTAGTGTGTTGTGTGAGCCACAACCCCAAATCTTTAACCAGTGTAGAGAAGGGCTGAGAAAAGGAGTGTGATGGCGAACTAGCAGCCACAAGAGAGTAGGGCTGGAATGCTGGTTCTGACCACAAATTTGCACATGGAACGTGTGTTTTTCATTAGAGCTGCTGCAGTAATGCTGGTTTCTAGCATTCCAAAGGATTTCAGACTTACAGTAAATTAAATTCTCCTTTAAAAATCACCCCATGTTGGAAGAACATAAAGGATCAGACTGCAATCAAGAAAACTCAGGAAAAATAAAACTAAGGCTCACCCTAGCCTTGCCTGTGCCACTGATTTAGATGCCTAGTGCACACCGCCATGGCTGGGTAGGTAACTGGAGTGCACACCGCCATGGCTGGGTAGGTAACTGGAGTGCACACCACCATGGCTAAGTAGGTAACTAGAGTGCATCTTGAAGCAGCTCCCTTTGTGGCTTTAATTGACTCCATAACTAAGGTTTTTCTTTCATATTATTTGTGGATTACAGAAGACAATTCCAAATGAGCATAGTTTGTTTCTATATCAGAGAGAAACAAACACATGCAAATATATTGTGCATGGACACTTATTTATACACTGTATGTGTTCAGACACATCTATATACCCACTGGTACATTTTATACCTAATTGGTACAATTTATACCTAAATGTCCAAAACTGACTAAAATTAAGCAATTAAAGAACCTGCATCTTATTTTAAATTAGATCCTCATTATTGTAAGTTCTATCTTTTTTCCTTCCAAAGCATATATGTGCATACTACATACATGCACATGTACACACACACACTCACACAATATGTGCACTTATGTTTCTGAGTTTATAAACAAGCACATGTATTAGTCAGCATAGGCCAAGGACTGCTATAGTAACAAACAGCTCCCAAATCTCAAAGTCCTAACACAATCCATCCCAGCTCCCTTATATGAACATGGATAAATCTGCAGAACACCTGTCCTTCATTAATTGACTGAGCAATCTGGGCTATTGTGTTCTTATAGCAATTTCCCACCCATACATATATCCCAGACTGTAGCAACCAGCAAAGAGTGTTAGAGGTCAGCCATTATCATATATTATCTCAAAGGGCATCTCATTGGCCAAAGCAGATCACATGGCCACACCCAACTTCAAAGGGAGAAAGAAGGCCAGTCTTCAGTGGGTCTGAAAGTAGGAATTCTGAATAAGCAAAGTTCTATGATATGACCAGAATTAGCCCAATGCATATATCTGGGTTTGGAATCAATTAGCCAATTGTTTCTGTTCGTCTTACACACACACAGAGAGAGAGAGAGAGAGAGAGAGAGAGAGAGAGAGAGAGAGAGAGAGAGAGGAGAGAGAAAGGGGGGAGGTTGGGAGAATTCTGCTCCTCTCTTGCTCATGGAAGATAGCATCCTTAGGAAAATTTGCAGGACTTTCCTAGAAATTAATTCTTGTGCTAGTTGGATCTGTCAACTTGACACAAACTGGAGTCCTAGAAAGAGGGAATCTTGCTGAAGAATTGCCTCCATCAGACTGGCCTTTGGGCAAGTTTGTGGTGCATTTTTTAAAACCATAATGGGCAGTGCCATCCTAGGGAATGTGGGCCTGGATTGTGTAGGAAATCAAGCTGAGCAAGCCATGGGAAACAAGCCAGTAAGCAGAGATCCTTCATGGCCTGATTTAGTTTCTGCCTTCAAATTCCTGCCTTGAGTTCCTGCCCTGGCTTTCTTAAGTGATGGACTGTAAGCTGGAAGATGAAATAAACCCTTTCCTTTCTGAGTTGTTTTTGGACATAGTTATTTATCACAGCCACAGAAAGAAAACTAGGACAGTCTTCCCAAGTAACAGTGATGGGGAGACAAAGAAAATGCTAAGCAGGGAATGTGTGTGGGTGTTCAGCAAACTAGATTCAAGAGTTCCACAGTTTAGTCACAGGCCAACAACACAGTGTGAACTATGAACAGTGAACAGGTGAACAGTGTAGATAGTGGAGTAGATAATAAGTTATAGAAAGGAGTCATGCGACTTCCGTTTACCTAACACTTTCTCCATGGTATGTCTCCCATGTGAAGTCCAGGAGAGAGCAGAGAATGGAGGAAAGAAACACTGTGCCTCCTGGAGGGCTGCTCAAAGACACTTAGCTGCATTGTGGGTACAGAGCCCTCTCTACATTTTACAATGGTGCAACTTGTGATTTTGAGTTCTATGATGATACAAAAGCAACATCAATTCAACAATACCTGAACAATGGCTCCCTCAATGCCTAACTATAGATTACAGTATGTGTTCTGAGCCCGTGGAAGAGAGGTGAAGCCAAGCCAGGATGCTTAGAGGGTAGAGTCTAAATCTATTTTAGTTTAGAATGTTCCCATTTTATGATGTGTTGATTCTAAGTAGAGGAGCATCTATAATGGCAAATTTTGTACATATCTGAGACCCTTTCTGTCTAAGCCCCTGCCTGCCTCTCTCTAGAATTGTCCCAGAATCCTCTATCCCCACAGCTTCCTGACTTTTGTTTCCAATCCCGCACTGTGCTGTGCTGCCTTCTGCCCCTTGGGTGATCTACCCTCCTGTGATGAGCCTTTACAGCTAGTACCAGTGGAGAAGAACACTCTTCCTTCCTAGGTAAGAAGGGTCTCACCTAGCAAATCTTGTTCCTTCTTCCGATCTCCACACAAATGCTGCTTCTTGGAGATGAAGTTCCTGACCACACAGGGCAGTTCTCCTCCAGCTGTGGCCCAGGCCTGAAGGTGCTGACCGGAGCCGCAGTTCTCCCTCTTGGTCTGTTATTACCATAGCCATTTTCTCTGTCTTCTCTCATCATTGTTTCTTTCTCTTCTTCTCAGTGTCCTGAACATATTAGAAATGAAACAAACATTTGCTGAATAAATGTAGTATTATAAAAACAATCTTCATCTCTAATGTCTATGCAGCCCTATTTAGGTATTGAGTTCTCTTACATCTGTTAAGTGTAGAGATTGTTCAGGTTTGGAGACAGGAAGCTGAGATAAATGCCCCTTTGGATGAGCTTTAGGAAGATGGTGACAGCATCTTCACTTAAAGGGGAGAGCGAGCGAGCGAGGCTCTGAGTCTAAAGAGGATCTTCATTGGGAGAGATCCGCCATCATGGATAGACAGAGCCCCTGGAGGAGCCTTCAGTTCCCAGAGTAGTAGGAGGCTTCAAGCATCATGACCATAGGCATCTATGATAGGGCCCTGAAGGGAGAGATGAGTGAACCAGGTTTGCTTCCGGTTTCTGCTGAGGGGGCATTTACTATGTCACAGCTGATCCACATGCAGAGGTGCCAGTTTGTAACTCAGTATGTATTCATGCTACATGGGCATCAAGAGAGATGTGAAGTGCAGACTCAAGGATGCTACCCATCAGGCAGCAATGGGTACAATAAAGAGGACTGTGGTGAGTCAGATGTGGTGAAGAGAGAGGAGACAGAGAGAACATTTTAATTTTCAAAAGAAAAATGTTTAATTCTGAAGAAAAAAAACTTTAAGCAATGTGTACGAAGGGATGCAGTCTGGATCCTTCTTTTTTTTTTTTTTTTTTTTTTTGGTTTTTCGAGACAGGGTTTCTCTGTGTAGCTTTGCGCCTTTCCTGGAACTCACTTGGTAGCCCAGGCTGGCCTCAAACTCACAGAGATCCTCCTGGCTCCGCCTCCTGAGTGCTGGCATTAAAGGCGTGTGCCACCACCACCCCGAGTCTGGATCCTTCTTATGTGCAGCAACTCTTGTGGGCTGAGCTGGAATGCTGGCATGGATGGGGCCTGCATTTTAAGGGAAGAGGCATCCTTGTGCTTGCATTGGTCCCTGAAGCTTGACAGAGATATGGAGAGATTTGGGCCAAGAGACTGACAGGTAGATCAGCCTGAATAGAGAGGCTTCCTAGAATGTTCCAGAAGACATGGACTTCTAAAATCAGTCACAGTAGCATACAAGAGGGATCCTCGGTGCTTATTGGAATTCAATTTTCCACCAGCTCAGTGACATGGGATTTAGAACTGATTATTTTTGATTAGGAATAAAAATATAAATGTATTTCTCTCACTGTAGTATGTGAAAGTAAATTCCTACCTGCCCCCAAAGTGTCCAATGGATGAAGAGAAGTCAGCGAAGAGTGATGTTTCTCAGTGGTAGCCTTTGCAGGGAGAATGGATTGGGGAATGGTGAGGGGGCTCAGCTGGACTTTGCTCTGTTTATTTTTATTGGTTAATCATTTACCAGAGGCTTCATTATAGTGTTAATTACAGAAAACACAGATACTGGGGGAATAGACCCACACATTCTGGAAAGATTCTGATAGCTGTTTTTCAGGGTGTTGATGCTGACCTCCTCTTGGCCATCAAAAGAAGGGAGTAGTCCAGCTAAGCACATGCTTTTTCCACACCTGTGGGTTTCAGGCTTAGACTCCTACCAACCCAGGGTCAAGTGTAACTGAAGGAAACTGGGTTTGAATTGTACTGGACATTTTTCTTGTATCCTTATCTTCTAAATTACTCTATACCTATTAGCATAACATTGATTTATATAGTCCTATACAAATTTAGCTTTGCAAAGCAAATTGTATACTTTTAACATTTAAAAATAAGTGTCTTTTCAGTGAAAACAAAGAAGAAAATACCAAAATAAATAAAGTAGCAAAAGAGAAAGTTAATTTCTAGCAGGACCTCCCAGGTTTCCCCACTGAGCAGCTGTGCACAGGCCTGGAAGTGGGGTCTGCGGCAAGGCTGGGAGAAGAAGGTACCCCTAGTATGCGGCCTTCAATCTTTTCAACTGCATCATATGCTAGCTCAATTTTAAGCTTTTAAAGGAATCTCCATACTGATCTTCCCAGCAATGGCACTAACTTACATTCCCATACACTGTGTGGACTCCCCCCCCCCCTCGCTGTGCTCCATAAGCATTATTTGGTTGGTTGGTTGGTTTTTGTTGTTTTCTTGATAATAACTATTTTGATCGAATTTTTCTCTTTTTAATTTTTGATAAGACAAAGTATAGAATCAGCCTGGATGTCCATTAACTGATAAATGGAAAATGAAAATGTGGTACATATACACAACAGACATTTATTCAGATATAAAGAAAAACGAAATTCTAAAATTTGCAGGACTCTTGATGTCACTGTAAAATATTTTATCAAGTGAGGTCACAGAGGCCAGAGAGTCAAATGCCCTGTGTTCTTTCTTAGTTGTGAATCATCACTTTGAATATTTGAATTTATGTATTTAAATTCATTTTCATTCAGACCACCAGAGATGCACACTTTGAATCAGACTGTAATTAAATTTTTAACTTTTTGAGGAACTCCCATACTGCTTTCTACAATGGCTCTAGTATTTTTACATCACCACCAGTGATGTGCAAAGAGTTTATTTTCTTCATATCTCTATCAACACTTATTATTTTCTGTTGTCAATTTCAAAAATTAAGTTTCTTAAAATTAAGTAGCCATCATAATGGGTTTGAGATTCTATCTCGTTGGGTTTTAATTGAAATGATTCTTGGCATTTGTTTTTCTTATTTATTTATTTATTTTGTTAAGAAAATGTTTCCATTCATTTATACACCAAAGATCCCCCTCTTCCCTCCTCCTGCCCCCCAGCCTCCTCCTCCCAACCCACCCTCCACTCCCCCCCCACAAGAAGGCAAAGCCTCCCATGGGGAGGCACATCCAGTAGAGGCAAGTCCCAGCCCCTCCCCCTGCCTCAAGGCTGCACAAGGTGTCCCATCATAGGTAGTGGGCTCCAAAAAGCCCACTCATGCACTAGAGATGGATTCTGATCCTACCGCCAGGGGGCCCCCCAAGCAGATCAGGTAGTCCAGTGCTAGCCCAGTCCCATGCAGGCTTCACAGCCATTGATCCAACTTTCATGAGTTCCCACTAGTTGGTTTGGTCGTCTCTGCAGGTTTCCCCATCCTGATCTTGATGCACTTGCTCCTAGAATCCCTCTTCTCTCTCTTTGACTGGACTCCTGGAGCTCGGCCTGGTGCCTGGCTGTGGATCTCTGCATCTGCCTCCATCAGTCACTGGAGAAAAGCTCTGTGTTGACAGTTAGGATATTCACCGATCTGGTCACTAGGGTAGTTCAGTTCAGGCACCCTCTCCACTATTTTTAGTAGTCCAAGCTGGGGTCATCCTTGGGGATTCTTGGGAACTTCCTTAGCATCCAGTTTCTCTCTATCCCCATGATGTCTCTCTCTATCATGGTATCTCTTTCATTGAAAGCAATGAAAGGTGTTTGTTTTTCAATGTCAAGTTTGGGCTTCGTGTTTGTACAGTAGTCAGACACATGGGTACGTCAAGAGTAGAGGACACAGACCAGACATGTTAGTTACTATACAAGCTGCCCTGGGTTATCCCAGGAACACTGAGGGAAGGTTTAGTGTAAAATAAATTTAGAGTGAGCAGCTGAGGATGGAAATACTGTAATAAAATCAGTTATTTTGTATGGGAACAAAAATGATTATGGTTCCATTTTGCTCAAAATAGAAGAAAATCAGATACAGGAAGAAAAAGATTTTGAATCTATTTGCTAACTGGCTGCTACCTGGAGCCTGGTTAACACACACACACACACACACACACACACACACACACACACACACACAGACACCTAGATTCTACATAGGAAAGGAGATGTGATAGTTCCCTCTGCCCATCTCCCTCCTGTATGTACTTCCACTGACCCCTCAGGCACTTCCCTTTCCTCACAGCTCTCCTATTCTCATGTCACACATGTGAGTGTGTATACATATGTATATATGTACCTATTTATATTGGTTATATGCACACATGACAGAAAATATGTAATTTTTTTCTAACTCTGCTTATTTTGTTTGAAAAGGGGCCCAACTTAGGGGGATGGAGAGGTGACTTAGTGGTTAAGAGCACCTAGTGTTCTGGCTGAGGACCAGGATTCAGTTCTGACACCCATATGGCATCTGTAACTGTAGAAACCTATCAACAAAACAAACAAAAAATAAACTTTAAAATGCAGGCCAATTTTAATGTCCAGTGAAAAGTGAGAGAAGTGTGTGTGTGTGTGTGTGTGTGTGTGTGTGTATGTGTGTGTAAATGTGCACATGCACACATCTAAGTTAGAAGAAATAGTTTTTACAATATGAACAAACACATACAAACACACTCTCACACACATATGCTCACACACACACACACACACATACATACACACACACGCATAAACACACATACTTTTATAGAGTATGGATAAGGCCATAGTTCTCAGAGTTTTTGAGCACAGAATCTGATTAAATATAGAACCAGTGAACAGTAGCTGTATTCTTAGTAGAGGAAAAGATTAAGAAATATCTATATCTCTGTATCTGCAGGGGTGGGTGGGGAGGGAAACTGGAGCACGGTCTATATAACTCAAAGAACTAACGAGGTGGTTTGTAGGAGACTGGGTGCATTCAGGGTGGCCTAGCTGGAGACAAGGGACAAGGTGGGGTTCGGGCCTGGTAAGAGCTCAGGGGCATTAACAACGCCATTACAAGAGGCTAAAGCAACCAGGGCCGAGAACCAAAGGCAGTTAGGTTGATAAGCTCTGCAAAGCCTGAGGGAGTGTGAGATGAAGCTTGAATTGCCTTGGCAAAGAAAGAGGTTACAGTGTTTCTCCGAGCTTGGGAGAGAGGTGACCTTTAAAAAGGGGGCAACTGGGTTGAGATTCATGCATTAAGTCTCTGAAATGCAAAAAAACCTGCAACTTCCTTTATGCTCTTCTATTAAACTCATCTTTCTCTGGAGACTTCTCGCCAATGTAAACTTGCCGAATTGAAAGTAGAAGTCTCTGCTGTTCCAACTCAAGTTCAATTCAAGGTTAAATCTCTCAGCACTACTCTTCCCTCCTTCCTCCTCTGCCTCCTGGGATCGGAGTCTAAATGCTGTCTTCCGGTTCCTCTATGCTTCTTTTTTTTTATTAATTTATTTTATTTTATTTTACAACACAATTCAACTTTACATATCAGTCATAGATTCCCCTGTTCTCCCTCCTCCCCCCCCC
>CABHPQ010171942.1:39742-49773 GCA_902168405.1 Peromyscus aztecus | reverse complement strand
TCTATCTATCTATCTATCTATCTATCTATCTATCTATCTATCTATCTATCAATCATCTGTCCATCTATCTATCTATCCATCTATCATCTGTCTAGTGCTTTATTAGAATGACTTACAGGCTGTGGTCTGGCCAGTCCAACAATGGCTGCCAACCAACAGAAGGTCCAAGAATCCAGAAAGTATTCAGTCCACAAGGCTAGAGGTCTTAGCTGGTCTTCAGTACACACCAGAATTCCAAAAAAGTAGGCTCCCATGTGAAGAAATGAACTTGCCAGCAAGAGCAAGAGCAAGCAGCCAGAGAGCTTAAGCTTCCTACTTCCATGTCCTTTATATAGACTGTCAACAGAAGGTGTGGCCCAGATCAAAGGTGGAGCTTCCCACCTCTAAAGATCCGGATTAAAAGTGGATCTTCCCACTTCAAATGATTAAATTAGGAAAAAAATCCCTCACAGGTGTGCCCAGACACTTGGGTTTTAGTTCATTTCAGATATGGTCAAGTTGACAACCAAGTAGCCATTGCTATTATTAAAGGTCAAGAGCACAAAAAGAATTTAGAAAAACAATGCTATTGACAAAGTCTGACTTAAAAAAAAAAAGCCAAGAGCCATACTGTCAATTCAGAGTAATCAACTAAAACTATAAGAGGATGAGGGAGGACCGAGTACAGGTCATGGACACAAGTTGTGAAAGAGGATGTAAAGTTAATAGTTTGCAATGTTCTGATTATGTCATGGGTGCTTTTGTTTTGATGGTTTCTGTGGGATGGTCTTTCTGTAAGCTGTGAATATGTGTTGCTACTATTGGTTAATAAAGAAGCTGTTTTGGCCTATGGCAACACAGGATATATCCAGGTGGGAAATCCAAGAGAGAGACAGGGAGAAGAAAGGAGGAGTCAGAGAGATGCTGTGAGTCACCAGGGGAACAGGATGTACTGGAACTCAGGTAAAGTCATGAGACATGCGGTGATACATAGATTAATAGAAATGAATTAATGTAAGATGTAATAGCTAGCCATAGACCTTAACAGTTTGTAATAAATATTGAGCATATGAGTGATTATTTTATAAGCTGCTGCAGGCCAGGAAGGATACAGAAAAGTTTCCAGTTACAGATGGTGAATAGATGCACAAAATATATGCAATACTAAAAGTGTAAATATGTGGAACTCCACAATTTCCATTCTGAATGCCTAGATTAACTACACAGAATTTCACTGAGCTATATAGACTTTGGGTGTGTTTAATTTAGGTGTGTGATGCTTTCATTTTTTTGCAAGTTTTTTTTAATAATAAAGTTTGTAAAAAGTTTAAAAGAGAGCAAGTACTTAGCCTAGCTCATATCCTAACATCATCATCATTTTTGTCTTTCTACAGACAGATTGGCAGTGACTCTTTGAAACATATTTGTAAAGTTGGGGGATGTGGAGATTGGGAGAAGGGTAGAGTACCAGCTGTACAGGCATGAGGACTTAGTTTTTAGATCCATAGCACCCATCAGTGCTGGTTGAGTGAGGTGGCCCACTTATAATTCCAGTGCTCAGAAGTGAGAGAGACTCCTGGAGCAAACTGAGTATATGGATTAGCAAAAATCAACATGCTCTTGGTTCAGCTGAGAGACACTGCTTCAGTACTAAAGTCTAGGTCAATTAAAGAAGGCACCAGACATTGACCTATATATATATATTCATATATATATGAATGCACCTGCAAATATACATATGTCTGGGAACATGCATACATATTTATGTATGCCACACACATGCATGTTTATATAAATACTGTGTAACTAGTTTAATGAAAACAAAAAATAAAGTATTTAAATTTCCAGTCCACATTCAGTAAGAACTTTGTGTATATTATTGGTTCTCTGAAGATGCTCTTGTTGTTACTTATTTCAGAACACAGGTTGGCATGTTCAGTTTTGTTGGTTCTATTTCTCTTCTGTACCATTGCCTTTTAAGTGTCTGTGGTATAGCAGGCTGGAGACGAAAAATGACAGAAACCAACCTGATCTCAGTGAGGAAAGACTTCATATATTCATGAGAATAACAAACACATCTGTGTAGGGCGTTACACTTCACGGGGTACAGGTGCACTTTGCCTTGTTTCGTTTTATCTCATAATAAAGAACTCTGCTAATATCAAAGACACTTCAGTTAGGAAATGGACTACTGGTCCAGAGCCACCAGAGTCCCAGATCCAGGGTAGAAAGTTCATTTTCTTCTGGCTTAGGGAATAAAGTCACCTTTTGATTTTTGCCCTCATGCTCCACTTGCCCCTGAGCCTGGGACTTGTTCTAATGCTGTGATGTGGGTGGTTAATGAGGGTCCAGTTCTGGGCTGAAATGGACCACTTTCTTGCAACATATATCACAAACAGTATGGGGGACAGCTCATGCTGGTCTCTGAATATCTTGGTCTTCATTTTCATTAAACTAGTTATACAGTGTGTGTGTGTGTGTGTGTGTGTGTGTGTGTGTGTGTGTGTGTGTGCATGTCTGCACATGCACTGTGTATATACATGTATATGCATGTTCCCATGCTCATCTTATAAGGACACTAATTCCAACATGTGACTGTAGCTCAAAATCTAACAGGTCTAGGGCACACAATGTATCACCACATGTGGCCTCCCCCAACATGACAACATCTAAATATCATCACTTACCTCAAAAGCCCTTATCACAGCTGCAATGTGAGAACTTGGGGAAAACAGGAATACTTCATTCACAACAAGGAGGATATTAAAAAACATTTAACTATTAGAGTAGAACTAGTTATTTCTTTAAAGGAAGACTTGAATACCACATAACATTACAAATTTAGACATTATATTTAAATGGAAAAACAAGATGCAAGCATGCTAAATATTGAACAGCCATTATTACTCAATTTAGGAATCTTTGCAAAGCTGGTTCAAACACTTAATTTCTAAAGTAAAACTTTTGACTTGTTTTGGTTTTTTGCTGACGACTTTGTATGGCTTGGTTTCCTTTCTCCTCTCTAGAAAGCAGAGCAGTACCAGCTAATGTAGGGAAACACACTTGGGCTCCCTGGAAAGTGGGAGTCAGTGTTGCTTGATCCTTAAACAAACAACTGGGTTGAACTTATTGAGCTCAAAGAATGGTTATGATTAACTCCCAGAATTTCTTGGTCCTGTCTGGATCTCTGTTTTAGTTGATTTAAATTCTGTATGCTATCAAGTTCCTGCTTTCCAAGTTCAAAGAGAAGTGGATGATCCAGAGAAATGAATGTTAGTGATGAGAACAGGACAAAGCCAGTGCCCAGACTGTCTAAATGAAAACAATACATTCTGGTGCTTGGCCACTAATGAAAGACTGAATCTCAGGTCACAGAAAAGCTTTTGGCCTCAGTTTTTTTAGAGAAATAGAGAGCTGACAATTTATAAAAGGTAGTTGTGGAAGACTCGTGTTTATAGAAATAACTCATCATTATTTATTTATACTTGTCATGTTCTGAGACCAAGTCACATGGATGCTATTGTTATATGGAAGATATAAGTAAGACATTTGCCGATTTAAATGGAGTTGAAAACCTTGAGTTAGTTTTAGGTTTGTGCTTTATTTTTAATAAACAAATTTACAAGCCAAGACAATCAATTTCTTTAACTTGGTTCCAGTATCTAGCAATATCTTTCATAGTCCCTGGATGCTTTTTATAGAGAGACAATTGTTCTTTCAGTTGGATACAGATGAACCGTAGTTCATTGCTGGTCAGTTTGTTTTGGACGTAGCCCCATCCTAGAAGTGGAATGTCTCAGAGCAACTGCTTTTCAGTTAGTCATCCTCAGTCCTACTGGAACACATCTCTTCCCTCTGTGAGGTGCGTTGTCTTTGCAATTAGCACTCAAACGTCTACCTCAGGAGGATAGCATAAGAATTAAGTGGACTTATTGTAGAGGAAGCATCAGGTAATTAATTGTACTATACTGGTTTACTTTTCAGTAAAAGATTACTGTTCTTTTGCTATTGATGAAAGTCACATATTCAAAGTCAAACAGTGACGTCAGTGTCCTTGCTACAGGTTTATGTGAAGTCATCTCTCCTTCCTCATCTACCTGCTTTGTCTTCATCTGCTTGTTCAAAACACAACTGTCTAGTTTTCTTTCTCTGGATGTAATTTCCCACCTATGAAATATTTGTGCTACAGATTAACACTTTCCACCAAATTTCTTTTCGTTTTGTCAAAAATCAGTGCTCCATGTACGTGTGGGTCTCATTTCTGATTTCCTACTCTTCTGCTGTTGTCCTTATCTGCCAGGCAGGAAAGCCATGCATGCCATTTTGATTACTGCAGCTCTATCATAAGTCTGGAAGTCAAAGTCAAGGAGCATAAATCCTCGATGCTGATGCTATTCTAGGTGGATTGCATTTGCATGTTGGTTTTAGAGTCTGTACATTTTTATGAAAATGGCTGCTTGGATTTGGGGAAAACCACATCCTGACAGCATTAGAGCCCCCTCTGTGAACGTCATATCTCTTCCTCAGCCTGATTTGGTGATGTTTGTCATTTTGTGATTCAGTTCTTTCATCCCATGTATCACTATGGAGTCAACTTCTTTGATACTACTAAAAGTGGTATTTCTAAAATGCCCGTTTTATATTGTTTAGAAATATTATTGGTTCTTTACATATCAATTTCACATCCTGCCTCTTTGCTACATGTGTTAATTAGTCCAGGTTGCCTTCATGTGTAGAGTCAGTAGAATTTTCAGAGACTGTATCTTGTCCACAAAACCAAAGGCAATATTACTTCTCTCCAATCTGGAAATCTTCCCTTTGCCCTGTTTGACTTTCTTCCTTACTACAATGTTGAATGGAAGAATTGAGACCTTATCTCCTTGACTGTCTCCCAGTTTTAGGGAAAATGCATGTAGTCTTTTATAATTAACTAAGATGTGAACTGTAAGTGTGTAGTAGATTTTTTTTTATCAAGTTGACAATGTTCACGTCTAGCTTCCTCAGTTCTTAGAAGGAATATATTTGCCTTTCATCACTTTCTCTGTACTTGTTGAGATGATTAAGCAGTTTTTCTTTTTAAGTTTCTGTTGCAGGATATTTGTTTATAGCGCATGAAGATGTGTCTGTGTTTTGCCTCACCTGCCTAAGACACCTGATTGGTTTAATAAAGAGCTGGATGGCATATAGCTAGGCAGGGAAGAATAGGCAGGATTTCTGGAGAGAGAGAGGAGCTCTGGGAAGAAGAGAGGTGAGAGACACCAGTGAGACATGGAGGGAGTCACACATAAAGATTGGAGGAGAGCTAAAAAGCCACATGGTAGAATGTAGATTAATAGAAACAGGTTACTTTAAGTTATAAGAGCAATTTGGAAGCAAGTCTAAGCTGGAAGGCCAAGTTTTCATAATTAATAATAAGTCTCCATGTCATTATTTGGGGACTGGCAGTCCCAAAAGAAAATCTGACAACAGTTTTATTTTTCTGAGTTGTGTCCAAAGCCTTATGATCACACCAAGCCCTACAATGAGCCTCCACTCACTCACAATGCATCAGCTTTTCTACATTGTTCTTTGATTGTTTATTGGCCATATTTCTTTATTAAGAAATTTTTTCATTCATTTTATACACCAATGAAAGATCCCCCTCTTCTCTCCTCCCGCCCCCCAACTTCCCCCTACAACCCACCCCCTACTTCTCCCCACAAGAAGGCAAGGCCTCCCGTGGGGAGGCTCACCCAGTAGAGGCAGGTCCAAGCCCTTCCCCCTGCCTCAAGGCTTCACGAGGTGTCCCACCATAGGTAGTGGGCTCCAAAAAGCCCCCGGCCATATTTTTATTTGATTTCAATATCAGACTTATGAGGGTCATTTTCATCAACTTAACATAAACTAGGGTCTCTTAGGAAGAGGTAGCCTCAGCTGAGGAGTTACCTCCATCAGTTTGACCTGTAGACAAGCCTGTGGGGCATTTTCTTGATTAATGATTGATGTAGGTGGGCCCAGTCTACTGTGGGCAGTGACATCCTGGGGCAGATGGTTCAGGGGTGGGTAAGAAAAGTAGCTGAGCAAGCCATGGAGAAGAAACTAGTAAACAATGTTTGTGGTGATATTGTATCCCCCAATATATTGTGCACCCTAATAAACTTATCTGGGGTCAGAGAATAGAACAGCCACTAGATAGATATTGAGGCCAGAAAATGGTGGCACACACAGCTTTAATCCTAGCATTCAGGAGGCAGAAATCAATCCAGATCTCTATGAGTTCAAAGTCACACTGGAAACAGTCAGGTATGGTGACACAGGACTTTAATCCCAGGAAATGATGGCAGGAAGCAGAAAGGTATATAAGGCATGAAAACCAGGAACTAGAGTCCTTTTAAGCTTTTAGCATTTTAACAGCAGTTCAGCTGAGATCCATTTGGATGAGGACTCAGAGGCTGCCAGTCTGAGGAAACAGGATCAGCTGAGGAATTGGCAAAGTGAGGTTAGCTGTGGCTTGTTCTATTTCTCTGATCTTTCAGCGTTCACCTCAATACCTGGCTCCGGGTTTGTTTTTAGTAATAAGACCTTTTAAGATTCGTGCTACAAATGTTCTTCTGTGCTGTGCTTCAGTTCCTGCCTCCATGTTCCTGCCCTGACTTCCCACAATGATGGACTGTGATGTGGAAGTATAAGCCAAATAATTTTTTTTCTCCCCAAATTGCTTTTGGTCGTAATGCTTATCACAGCTCCATGGGCAATATTTTTCCTCTTTCTGGTTTTGTGGATGACATTTATGCTTTAATAGTTTTATCAGGAAAGTGGAAGTTGAGGTCATTTTTTAAAATAGTGACTCTAATTTTTTTAGTGCTGTTTCACCATTATCAGATACATTTCAGTTTGTTGTACCTTTATTTTCATTAATTAAAATATTGTTCAGTTTCTCTTTTCATTTCATGTATTACAATAAGTTATTCAGTAACACATGTAGCTTTTAATAGTTCAGTCTGGTTTTCCTGTTTAGCTCCATCATCATCAGAGAAAATTCTGAATGGACTTGAATTTTAAAATATATTTCTTTTGACTATTATCCTAGCATATATTTCTCAACTATATTAGACTTAATCACTTGTTTTCATTTTCTTTTTGTTTTAAAAATTATTTTAAATTATTTATTTGTGTGTGTGCATGCATGTGTGTGTGCATGCATGTATGTGTGCATGTGTACATGTGCATATGTGTATGAGTGTACCTTGCTCAGAGTCATATGATTTTATTGCTTGAGAGTTGTAAACATATGACTTTGATGGGTCCCAATCTGTTTGCAGGTGGTATCACACCACAGCACTGTATCTGCTTGTTCGCATCCTGCCCTTCCCAGACTTCATGATAATTGCTAGATGCTTTAAGTATATTCTAAACCTCAACTTTATGTTATTGTCTTTATTCTCCTTTAAGTAGCCAGTTGTGGGTTTTGTTATTGTTGTTGTTCTTTGTATAGCTCTGGCTGTCCTGGAACTCACTTTGTAGACCAGGTTGACCTCGAACTCACAGATCCACCTGCCTCTTTCTCCCGAGTGCTGGGATTAAAGGCGTGCGCCACCACTGCCTGGCATAGCCAGCTGTATTATTTAAAACAACTTAAATAATAAAGAGTCATTCATGTAGCTACCTGTTTTTGTACTTTCCTTTCATGGTTTCTTTGGGGCATTATTTTGCTCAGTGCCTGTAGGATGCCCTAGAAAGCTTTTTATATGTAGGTTTTAGCTGTGGTGTTCCTGAAAAAAAGACCCAATTTTGCCTTGATTTAGAATGTATTTTCTTAAGCATACATTTCTGGCCTGATGGATGTCATCTCTAGTTCTTTAACAATGGTTTGCTCCCATCTTCTGCCTTCTGTGTCCAGTGAGAAATTCACTGTTGAGCTTTGTGTTTGCCTGTCTTTAAGATATGCTCTATTTTATTGATTTAAAAAAAAAACGAATATTTGTTTTGATTCTTAGAGAATTTTGGACAATGTATTTTGAACGTATTTACTCTTAGCTTCTCCCATAACCACCCTTTTCAAACTCCTTTCCCTTCCCATCCAACTTTGAGATTTCTTTTTGTTTTCTTTCCCAGTCGAGTTCAGTTGCCCAGCTAGTCTAGGAAGTGAGAGTTCCCAGGTGAGGACCTACCATATGCCACATCATTAAAGGAAACCAACTCTCCTTCTCCCAGCCACCATCAAATGCCAACCTCCTCAGCTAGGGGTGGGCTTCTGTGTCCACCCTCCCTGCCTCCACTTGGGTTGTGTCTGGGCGCAGCTTGTGCAGGTTTTTGCATGTTGCCACAGTCACCGTGAATTCATATGTGAAACTGCCCTGGTCAGTCTGGAAAACACTGTTTATTTATGTTATTGACCAGACCCCAGAAACACACCTGATTTCATCTATTTCACTGATTTTTAAGAAATTTGATAATGATATTTTTTGTGCTGGTGGTTACTTGAAATTTGTGTTTATATTTCATATCAAATACAGAAAACATTCAGCTTTTGATTTTTCTCATAATTTTTCTGCCCTTATTCGTTTCCAGGGACTTGCTCTATGCTCACGGACAGGTAACCTCCCCCGGTATTCTTTCCTCCATGTTTCATATCTTTTCTTCTATTCTGCCCAATCTGATGTTTGTTCTTATTTCTGTGATTTTTAGGTCAGGCATTGTAGTTTTTATCCTTAGACACTGGAATGTGCTCTTTGTTATATTTTCTATGTATATAGTAAGAGTTTTGGCCATTTCTTGGTTCCTCTTTTGCATTTATTTTTATATGCGTGTTTGCCTGCATGCATGCACATGCACCGTATGTGTGCAGTGCCTGTGGAGGTCATGAGAGGGTGCCAGATTCCCTGGATCTGTAGAGCTGGAGCTGTAGATGGTTGTGAGGCACCATGTGGTGCTGGGAACCAGTCTGGGTCCTCTGCAAGAGCAGCCAGAGCTCTTTTTGGCAGTGGGAAGGTATGGGGGGGGGGGGCAGGGTTGAGACAGGATTTTTCTGTGTAGCTCACATTGTCCTGAAATGCACTCTGTTGACCAGACTGGGCTTGAACTCAGAGATCCACCTGTTTCTGTCTCTTAAATACTGGGATTAAAGGCGTGCGCCACCACTGCCCAGTGCAGTCCGAGCCCTTAGCTGCTGAGTCATCTCTCCAGCACATTTCCTGTCTTAGAATGCCTGCATGAGCACTCTGTTCCTTTGCTGGGCCTCACCAGATTGTTTGTGATGGACTGGGTTTTCTCCTTATTGTATACTGTAATTTCTTCTCTCTCTATTCTGTTGGCAGTTTTTAAAATTGGTTGTTAGACATTGAAAAGTCCACTTGATTGGGCCTTGGAAGTTTTTGTGTTCTTGTGACTATTCCTTTAAAAAAAAAAGATTTGGGATCTTTTAAGTTTTTAAAATATATTTTAGAGTGTATGTATGTGCATGTGCTTGTGTGTGTATAATGTGTGTGTGTGCCTGTGTGCAAGTGTGTGATGTGTGTGTGTGTGTATGTGTGTGTGTGTATGTGTGTGTGTGTGTGTGTATGTGTGTGTGTGCGCGCATGAGCGCCCGCCTGTGTGCACGTAATATGTCTGGCCATCTGACAACAACTGTAGGAGTTGATTATCTCTTTTTACCATGTAGGTCCTGGGGACCAAAGACAGGTTGTAAGTCTCAGTGGCAAGCACCTTTACCTGCTGAGCCATCTCACCAGCCCTGTAAATGTTCTTGAGACACATGTTTGGATAATTATGAAATAGTTTGATTCTCATGGGGTCCTTTTTTCATCTTAGTGTGTTGATAACAGATTCGCATGTGTGACTGAGGCTAACTGATTCACTGATTGGGCAGGTCCCTCCTGGGCTCTGTGTGCAGTATGTCATGACTTGGGATATTTTTCCCTTGGGCTAAAGGAGACAGATTATTGCCAACTTGTCTGAGCCCCAGGAGTTTTCCTTTCTCCTCAACAACATTTCAGTGAGACTGCTTGCCTGTAGTATCTCTTCTCTCTCTCTCTCTCTCTCTCTCTCTCTCTCTCTCTCTCTCTCTCTCTCTC
>CABHPQ010171942.1:0-39732 GCA_902168405.1 Peromyscus aztecus | reverse complement strand
CTCTCTCTCTCTCTCTCTCTCTCTCTCTCTCTCTCTCTCTCTCTCTCCCTTCTCTCCCAGGCTTTCTTTCCTGTGTAAAGCAGGGGTGTATTTAATTATCTGATTTACGTGTTACCAGCCAGAGTCAAACAAGGTGACATTGTTTTCCTGTGTCAGCTCTCATACCCTAGTGAGTATCTTTTTCCTGGAATGTTTGGCTTATTATCCACATTTTTGTTGGAGACAATGTTGTTTGTTGTGCTGAAATACTATACTGTTGCTGCTAAGCTCAACTTTCAGAAGGCTGTGATGAACCTCAGGGGAAGAATGTGCAAGAAAATGTGTGGGCAGACACTGAGTCCCATCCTGTGAAAGGGGTAAAAGTGTATCAACAAGACTCACAGAGGCATGGGCTCACACAGAGCCGACCTTGAATTACCCCCCAAGAATGGTGGTTCATTATGTACTCAGTCATGTAGGGACTTTATAAATGGGAACTACCACAGACAATGGGGACCAAGTGTGTACACACAAAAAAACCTCATAAATGTAAGATTTTACAAAACAAACCAGAAAACATGAATATTGTCTAGAAGATATTGAAAAGTGATTTTCATGCACTAATGTGAGCAGGTAACTTCACTTAAAGTGATTAGTCTTAAAATGACTAGTAAGATAATTAGAAAGCCACTTACACCAAAAAGAGGAATGACGTATTTAACAAGTACTTAGAACATGAAGTTCTCTAGAAAGGCTTAGAAATACTCAAATTGATGCTGGCTCATTACATCTTAAAAAACAATTTCTAAATTTAATAAGTATTTAAAAGAAACAGGGTGCTAGAGAAGTTTCCAGGAATCCACAAGGATGACCCCACCTTAGACTACTAGCAATAGTCGAGAGGGTGCCTAAACTGGCCTACTCCGGTAATCAGATAAGCAAATACCCTAACTGTCATCATAGAGCCTTCATCCAGTAACTGATGGAAGCAGATGTGGAGATCCACAGCCGGTCACCAGGCTGAGCTCCAGGAGTCCAATCGATGAGAGAGAGGAGGGATTCTATAAGCAAGGGACATTGAGATCATGATGGGAAAATGTACAGAGATGGCCAGCCAAACTAAAGGAAACACATGAACTGTGGACTAATAGCTGTGGAGCCCCCATGGTACTGGACTGGGCCCTCTGGATAGGCAAGACAGTTGTTTAGCTTAAACTGTTTAGGGGGCCCTCAGGCAATGGGATTGGGATCTGTCCCTGGTGCATGAGCTGGATTTTGGAGTCCAGTGCCTATGGTGGGACACCTTGAGCAGCCTTGGTGCAGGGAGGAGGGGCTTGGACCTGCCCCAACTGAATGTACCAGGCTCTGCTGACTCCCCATGGGAGACCTTGCCTTGGAGGAGGTGGGAATGGGAGGTGAGTTGCGGGGGTGGGGGGGAAGGCTGGGGTGCAGGAGGAGGGAGGAGAGGGGGAATCTTCGGTTGGTAAGTAAAATGAATAGAAAATTTCTTAATAATAAAAAATATTTAAAAATCTATTCTGAATCATTTTATTTAGTAACTAAAAGCAAAAAAAAACCCTTTCTCATGTCATGAAAGCTGAATTTTTGCATCAAAGCAATTTGAAACAAGCTGATAAATTTTGTGAGTAAATACAATAGGAGGATGATGAGAAAGCATTGCTAAATATATGGAGAAGAATTCACTAAAATAAATAAAACATGAGAGACTTACACTGCAAAATATTCTTAATGTGGTTATATTTAAAAGATATATTTGTTTCTTTAAAGGTATATTTAAAATGTCTACTGTATTTAAAAAATTTTAAGGGTATATTAATATATTTAACATATATGATTTAAATGTATTTATATGAATATTTTAAAATATTTAAGAGCTATCCAAGTTCATTTTGTATCTGGGTGTACATGTGAGTTTTATGTGGATCTTTTTCTGGATGGTGCTAGGGATTAAACCCTAGGCCTGCACTGAGCATGCTCTGTACCATTGAGCTATATCCCTAGTCTCAGAGTTAACCAAGGTAAAGCTCATTTGAATGTGTGTGTGTGTGTGTGTGTGTGTGTGTGTGTGTGTGTGTGTGTGAGCACAGACTCACATGCAGAGGTCAGCGGGCAGCCTCAGGTTTCAGTTCTCTGCTTCTCCTTGCTGAGACCATGTCTATACTTGTCCACCATTGTTATACTAGGCTAGCTCATGAGCTTCCAGGCATTCTCCTGCCTCTGATTTTACACAGATGCTTACTATTCAGACTTTATGTGGGTTCTTCGAATCTGAACCCCTGTCCTCACACTTGTTTAGCAAGCATTTTATCTGCTTAGCCATCTCTCATCTTAAGCACAGCCAACCTTCCATTTAGCAATCATCTCAGTAAAAATGATACAAGGTTTTTTTAAAAAAAGAAAAAAAAAAAAAGATACTAAAACTATAGGCCAGTATTTCACGAGAAGCAGAATACTGACATAATCCCAAACTGCCCTCCAAATATTATTAATCACAAAAAGGGAAGCACACTGGAACTGTAGAGCAGAGAAACGTGATAGCTATCCCTTTAGCCACACAACTGAAGTTAGCATAATCACTAGGGATGCAGAACGACAGCGGGCACCTCTTGGTAAGACACTTTCAGAGGACACAGAACTCCTTTCAGTGTCTTGTTGCAAAAGCAAGTGGCCCAGTTGTAACCATGATAAAGCAAAGCCAAGCTGCTTGGACTTTAAAAACATATCAAAGTTAGGGGAGACAGAGACAGACAAAGGAACTGCCCCAGATCAAAGACCATGGAAGAGGATTACCTGTTAAATGTGGCTCTGGATTACTTCCTCAATGGAGATTCTGCTCATCTTGTTCTATGAAGGGATTACTGGAATGGCTGGTGAATGCCTGTCCGCTGAGAGCAGTGCTCCTCAGTGCTAAGCACTGGTACTGATCATAGATAGCCCTGTGATTTTGTACAGGAATATATCCTGAACTATTTAGACATGGGGGAACAGACAGCTAATAAACAATGATATGTGTACATATTTAGAGAGAAAGATAATGCCAGCATGGTGAAATGAAAACAGTGAAGGATCCATGTGGGGGATCCAAGAGCTCTGTGGATTTTTTCTGTGACTATTTCTCAATAAAAAAGCAAATGAGTTTTCTGGGGTAACAGACATGGTTAGTAGTATGTCACTTAGCTGATTTTTTTTGGGGGGGAAAATGTACTTAATCTGCTCCTATCAGAAAAAGAGACATTTGAAACCATAAGTGGTTAAGAGCAATGCTTCTTAAATAGACACTTTTGTCTGCAAAGGAGCATTCTGGGAATGGTGTTTGGGGATGTTTACTGTTGCCATGGCTAAAGCCATAAAGAAGCACTTGTGTCTGTCCTTGAATTAAAACCTGGCTCTAAACTTTTCTAACTTATTTAAAAAGTCTTCCAAATGTGTCCGTTCAGTAGATCGCTCATCCAGAAAACTATCGCATCATAAAACAACTTCCAAAATGAGGGACTTAAGGTAACTTACTTTCCCTGTGGCCTGGGTGCAGGCGAGAGGCTAGATGGCTCCCACTGAACATTCTGCCTACCTCTTCAGTCCACAGCGAGGGAAGCAGAAGTTGCCTGATGATTTCTGCTCCGTGTCTGGGGTCTAGACAAGGAAGACTGGCCAGGCATCTCTTTTCTTCTGTCCCCAGCAGCACTGTTGAGGTTTCCTCACAGTTTGGTGTCTCTGAAAGGCGTGTGTCCTAAGAAGGGCGGCTGTCAGTCTCCAGAGGTGGCATCCTGAGAGAAGCCAGCTATGATGGTTGACTCTGTGTCAAGTTGCCTGGGTTGTAGATACAGAGCATCTGGCTGAGCCTTACTGCCCAGTGGGTCTAGGAGAGTGCTGACAGAGCGTCCTAGGTGATGTGAGGGGGGACCTCCCAGCGTGTGGAGGGCCTGGTGAGGGGAGCTCAGGACATCTCCCATCTTCAGTGAAGGGTCTCAGGTCTTTGGACTCAGCCTGGAGTCTGCACCATGGGCTCCGTGGCTCCCAGGCCTTCTCACGCTAATGTCCCCTAAGGCAGGAGGCAGACTGCAGGGCTTCCTCAGATCTTAGCTGTTTTGTTCCTCTTGAGATCCCTGTCAAACATGTGGACGAAAATCAAAAGGCTTCCTGTGACGAGTCAGATAGCATTCCTTTTATGACATTCTATTGGCTGAAACAGTCACAGGCCATTGAGTTTCAAGGGAACAGAAGAGACACACTTCTACATCAGGTGATGGCGTGTACATGGTTATCCTAGCTACCAAAACTGTAAGTCCAATTTGTTAGAAAAAAATGTAAAGTGACAATTATGATTAGTTTGTAAGAAAATTGCATTGGAAATGGGTATTTGCCAGCCAGGCTTTAGGAAAAGACTTTGATGAACTGGGACACAGGACTTAAAACTAGGTGCCATGGACTAGTGAGGACAGTGGGAGACAGCACTGCATGTCTTCCTGTAGAGTGAGCTCTGTGCTGAAGCATTTCAAACCATAACAAATTTAGGACTAGAGTTTGAAACAGCTGTATCAAAAATATAAAAGTCTTTTTTTTTTTCTCTCTGTTGGGACAGGGTCTCACTGTGTAGCCCTGGCTGGCTTGAACTGGCTATGTAGACCAGACTAGCCTGTAACTCAGAGATCTACCTGTCTCTGCTTCCCGAGTGCTGGGATTACAGTGTTTGACTTTTGAAATAAGTGCTGGGAGTTTGAACCCAGGTCCCTGTGGCTTCAGGGCAAGCACTTTACCTCCCAAGCGATCCCTCAGTCAAGTTTACGATTATTTTGGAGACTATTGGAAGGACCCGAGCACTAAGTTAGAGATTTTGTTTTGTTTTTGTTTTTCGATAATTGTATACAACCTGGAATGGTGGAAACAGGCAAGCAGGTGTTTTTGTTGTTCTTAGTCAAAGACTACAATTCACCCACAACTGCAATGAAGTAAGAGTTTTGTTTGTTTGTTTGTTTTTTAACTAAACTTACAGGTTCTTTTCCTACTCAATATACTTTTTTCCTACTCAAAACTCTTTTATATCACGTATCTTGATTCCATTCATTTCCAAATTCCTTTGCACCCACCCTCTACCCCTGAAAATTCCCAAATAAAAGAAACTTTAAGAGAAAAAAAGAAAAGAAAAGAAAAGAAAAGAAAAGAAAAGAAAAGAAAAGAAAAGAAAAGAAAAGAAAAGAAAGGGAAAAACTTAAAAATCTCGTCATGGAAGCTGTAGTGTGACACAGTCAGTCACGCCGTGAACCTCTCTGTCCATTTATCTCTACTGCAAGTGCTCCTCACAGAGTCATGGGTCTGGTTCGAGGCCTCTGATTTCTACTACCCTATCGATGCTGGGCACTCACTGGGACTCCTCCTGGATGTCCTACTGTTGCCCTGTGTTGTGGAGATCCTGCAGCTTTGGGTCTGCAGGTCAGGTCCCTTCATGTGCTCCGGAAGATCATAGATGGGGTGGATCACAGGGCCAGCCAAGTCATATCCTTGGGTCTGGGCCTGGGCAGCTGCAGGGTTGGTCCGCCAGATGTGAAATGGGGACAGCTCTCTCATGCTTCCAGCTTCGGAGCTGGCTTGCCCACACCTGCCCTAACAGGGTTGGCTCTATTGTGCTGTCTTGGTGAGGTGTAGGGCCTGCTCTCTCTAGTGTTACAGCTGGTGGGGGTCAGGGAGAGCTCTCCCCCTCTTATGACCACAGGACCAGCTCTTCCACCTGCCCCAGGTGTTGCTGGGCAGGGGAGGGGAGAAGAGGGCAGCTCTCCCCCACCCACACCACTGCCAGACAGATGGGTAATGGTGACAGCTTCCCCCATGCTCACAGTTTCGGGGCTGGCTTACCCACCTGGGTTCACAAGGTTGGCTCTGTTGTGCTGTCCTGGTGAGGTGCAGGGCCTGCTCTCCTGAGTGTTTCAGCTGGTAGGGGTTGGGGATGGGTCTCTCACACTTATGACCACAGGGCCAGCTCTCCCACCTGCCTCAGGCATTGATGGGGGGGGGGGCTCATTCCCCAGCCCATGCTGCCATAAGACAGATGAGAAATGGGGAGAGCTCTCCCATGCTCACAACTTCAGGGCAACGACTTTTAAGGTAAGCATTAATTTTATTCAGTGGCCAGGTAATGGAGAGGGGTACTCTCACTGTGCAGGGGTTCTCCTCCTGAGCCGGTGTGAGCTCAGTTGTGAAGGCGGTGTATGTGGTGTGTGGAGGCAGTGGTGTGGTGTGTGGAGGCAGTGTGTGTGGTATGTGGAGGCAGTGTGTGTGGTGTGTGAAGGCAGTGTGTGTGTGTGTGTGTGTGTGAAGGCAGTGGTGTGGTGTGTGAAGGTAGTGTGTATGGTGTGCACAAACTATCCTCCCTGGATGTTGCCGACCAGCAGGGAAAGCGTGTGCTGCTATGAGCAGACCGCCTGCAGTGGGGAGACTGAGCAGAGCAAACAGGACTGGTGGCTGGGGCGGGGAGTGTGCCCTCAGTGACAAGCTCCCTCCTTTCATTTCCAGTGAACAAATTACTATATGATTAAGGGCAAAGCAGAAAAGCAGAGATCTGTGCATTTTCTTTCTAACTTCCACATTTAACAAAACAGTTCTCCATCTCACTGTGGACAAATAAAAATTAAATGAAGATGGTGACTGGAAAGATGGCTTAGTGGTTAAGAGCACAGGCTACTCCTGTAGAGGACCCCGGTTCAGCTCTTAGCACCGACATAGCAGTTCACAAGCATTTGTAACTCCAGTTCCAGATGACCTGATACCATCTGGCCCCGGTGGGCACCAAGCATGTACATGATGCAGATATACACATGCAGGCAACACACCTACACATATAAAATAAAATAAATAAATCTAAAATTTTTAACTAAATAAAGAAATAAATGGAAATAAAAACACTATGGAATAATGCCCACTCACAGAGATGAGGCTGCTCTAGCTGAGTCTGCATTCTAGCCTTAGTTCCTTGAGGAAAACCCTGAGAGTGCTCATCCAGCCGGTTATTAAATCTGTATTGTGCATCACCCCTACGTCAGAACCACTTTTCAGAAGTCCTCAGCACAATCAGGGCTTGAAATATAGCTTTCACTATATGCCTCGATTCATTGGCACTTCTCCAAAGAGACCAAACAGAACTTCAAATATTATTTCAGAACACTGACGGAGAAGGGAAGAAGTGAGATTGATTTCATTTTAAATGACTTGTGCAGAGCTCTGCATGGGCCAGCCTTTTCTTTGCCTTATTCCAGTGGCTTTTGTTGGCCAATTAGGGGGAATCACCTGGATTCAAAAGCCGGGAAAACAACATGCTCCATGGAACAAAGATGGAAGGGAGACTTACAGCCCCTCAGCAGCTGTCCTGGTGTCAGCTGAAGTTACAGGCGGGAACAGCTGCCCTCGGCCGCGTGGGCCGTGTGAGAAAGCAGCCTAGATCAAACAGAAGGAACAGCCCCGTGCCTCTTGACTCTGAAATTTCAGAAAAGCAACTTGATCTTCTAGGGGAGCCCTGGTGTCTACAGCCAGAGGTAGTCTAAGGACAGACCACAACCAGGGTCACTTGGCCCCAGGAAAAACCAGAGTCAAATTCTTGAGATAGGGAAGGAAGCATTCAGAGTGTGGCGGGTGCTCAGGGCTGGTGTGAAGGTGGGGGTTTGGGATGGGAAAAGGTCAGTCCTGGTGTCTTGAGGGCAGGGACTGAAGGTCATGCTGCCTGACTGCACCGTATTCACAGGGAAGCGTTCGAGCAGAGGACCAGTGGATGAATTAGTCTGGTGGGGAATCCAGAAAGAACTCTTTAAACAGTTAGCAGCCCCTGTGGGATGAGCAGAAAGCTATAGGGAATGTGTGTTGGGGTGTTGCAGGGGGCAAACTTCAAGTTCCTAAACCTAGGCCACAATAAAATGCTTTCGTTTCAAGCAGTGTCCTCATAGGGATCATCGAGGAGTCTAACATGGACCAAGATGAAACAATATCCCCATTAACATTAAGCCTCTTCCTATTATGGGATAGATAGTAAGCCTTGTTAACTGAAACCCTGGGTAGGTTTACCTCACCCAGACTTTAAGGGACCACTATGATAAGGCTCTGGCATTAGATACAAAGGACTGTGGGCTCTCCTTCCTTCCCTTCCCCTCCTCCTCCGTGTGTGTGTGTGTGTGTGTGTGTGTGTGTGTGTGTGTGTGTGTATTCTCCCGTACACGTTTGGCTTTAGTTTATTTTTTACTTTTGATAGATACCACGTAGCTCAATAAAAACAGTGTATTAACAGGCAGGACACCATGCTCCCTCCCATCCCCCTCCCTTGTCACATGGTCTTTCAGAGATTTCATGTTTGTACAAATCCATGCAAACTCAGATCACAATCTCTTTTTTTATTTGCTGCAGGAGAACAAGTGATACTGTGCTTCATGTCTATATTGTTATTTTTTCTTTAGTATTTATAACTTTCCATTACACGAATGCACAAGAGTTCATTTAGCCAGCAGCCTATTGACAGAGAGGATATTCTTTCTGTCTTTCCTTAACTGACAGCACTGTCACCAGGAATAATACTGTACACCGGTCACCCCACTTGTAGATGGCAACTTGCCACAAGTGGGACCGCAGAACTGAATAGCAAGTATGTGGACTGGAGAGATGTGAACACACTTTCCTAGGTTTCTCCCTGAAGCATCTGGGAGAGCCCCATTTTCTCACCGCCATGCACCTCCAAGCTCCTGTTTTCACCACTCGGACAGGTGGGACTCAGTCTCGGTATAGTTCTGTTCTCCCTGTCACGAGTGAGGCTACCATCTGTGTTGCCTCGTGTGGGGTCTCCGCTGCCCTCTGCCCACCCTCCCATTTTGTTTGTTTCTGCTAAGGATCTCTCTAGTCACTTGAAAACTCCACTGTTATGTTACTCAGCTTTAAAATTTCCATTTGATTCCTCCACACGTTATACTTCCTTGGTGTGGTTTTGTCTATTCCACATTTGTTCCAAATATTAATAACTTTTAAAAAATTATAGCATTGTTTAATATTATTTCAGAATTCTCATCAGATTATTCTGTCAACCGAGTCATCTCAACTGCTTTTGGACTCTACGCTGGGTGTTTGCTGTTTGATTTCAGTTGACAACTCATCTTTTTATTATTGTATATTTTTTAAAGTTTCATACGTAAGCATTGCATTTGTATCATTTCTACTCCACTCTCTCCATCTCCAGCTTCTCTATGTCCTTTCACTCCCTCTTGAATTTATGATCATGTATCTAAATACACACACACACACACACACACACACACACACACACACACGCACGCACGGGCATGCACATATATGTGAATGAATGATTATATATAGAAGTAGAAGGCCTGGCAGTCCTTGTGCTCACAGATAAGCACTAAGGGAACCTGATACATTAAAAACATGGGGCTGTTCCTTCAAATGAAAGAATGCATACCTGTTATCTGCCCAGAAGGCTGGGAGAGGATATGGTTAATATCCTGGTGACCTTTGCCTTATCTGTGAGGCCAAGATCACATCAGTTCCTCCTGAGACCCTTATCATGAGCTTGTTTTTCTCAATCTCTAGAATCCATCTTTATAGAAGATGTCCTGTTGTAGGATATTTGTACACAGTGTGAAGATGTATTGTTGTGATTGGTGTAATAAAGAGCTGAATGGCCAATAGCTAGGCAGGAGAGGATAGTCAGGATTTCTGGGGAGAGAGAGGAAGAGGAGGAGGAATCAAGGCACAGATTACACCAGTGAGATACCAGGGAGACACTGAAGAGGTCGGACATATGGTACAGAGTAGAGGTAACCAAGCCACATGGAAGAACATAGATTGATTAAAAACAGATTGAGTTAAGTTATAAGAGCTAGTGGGACAAGCCTAAACTAATGGCCTAGCTTTCATAATTAATAATAAATCTCGGAAACTAGAAGCATTTGGCTGGATAAGCATTCAGGCTTTTGAGCAGCACAGTTCAGCTGAGATTCATTCTGGATGAGGACTCAGAGGCTTCCAGGCTGAGGAAACAGGATCAGCTGAGGAACTGGCGAGGTGAGGTGGCTGTGGCTTGTTCTGCTTCTCTGATCTCCCAGCGTGGTACGAATTGGAGAAAAAGCTGCTTGCCCGTGGCCTTGCAGGCCCCAGCTCAGACCCGAGCTACCCTCGGCAGGCCGGTTGTGGTGGCTCACACCAGAGGATGTACTGAAGGAGGGAGAGGCAGGAGGATCCCGAGTTTGAAGCCGGCCTAGGAGGCTTCCTAAGGAGAAGCTTCAGCCAGGGCCCAGGCACAAACATTTTCGGTGGGGACCGTGGAGGCAGCAACTGCTGCTCTGAGTTGCTGGCTTCTTCTCATCATGTTGGTGACTGCAGTGATGATGCTACCTGGGATGAAGGGTTTACTGCTGCTTGTTCAGAGAAGAATTGCCAGGACCATCGTGTTACAAGAAAGCATCGACAAAGGTCAGTTTGGAAAAGTTTGGCAAGACAAATGATGGGGAGAAATTGCTGTGAAGATTTTTCTCTTCTAGGGAAGAACGTTCATGGTTCCAAGAGACAGACATTTATCAGACTGTGATTTCTCCAAACCACAGAGGAGGCACAAAAAAAAAAAAAAATAAAAATGTCTGCAGGGAACCATGACTAAGCCTAACAGTGACTTTAAAATCTTCAAAAGGATGACAGGATCCCACAAGGATGATTCCACATGGACTATGGTAAAGCCATTAAGCTGATTAACACCACGGAAAGATGGAATTTGGACTACAAACTGCTCAGGACAATTTCGAGATGACCAGCTGAGATGATCCAGCCTGACAGACTACTCGAGCAAGTACTTATGACAAGCCCTGAACTTTCCTATTATGCAGAGACTGGACAAATGATACAGGACTTGACAATTAACCCAAAAATTTTCTTTTCAGGATCCCCTAACGATGTCTTCACCCCCAGAAAGCAGGCAGTAATTTTAAGAAAACTACGCCCACATTCCCAAGAGGTGGGGTGGGTAGTTTTTTGGTCGTTCAATGACTTATGGATACTTGTCATTGTTTATGACAGTTGGTTACAAGTTGTTAATTGTTAATGGTCAGGAAATAAGCTGACCATGGAGATTAGATTCAGAGGTTTTGTTTAAAAAAAAGAAAAGGAAAAATAAAATATAGATCACTGAATCTACACTAAAAAGAAAAAAGAGGAAGATATAAAAATGACAAAAGGTAGATTACTGAGTCTATTATGAAAAGAAAAAAATACTTTTAAAAAGGAACTACTTGTTTTAAATAGGATAAGTAATGAAAATTTTTTGTCTGAGTTTATCAAATGTTACTGCACTGGACATTGTTAATATATATAATGGAGTTTTTTGTCTGAATCTGTCAAATGTTAATGGACTAGACATTATTAATGTAATTTTTGACTGTATATATTGTATATACTTATTGGATAGTTTTTCTTGTATTAGTTATAAGCTTTTTTTTAATTTTTAGACAAAAAAGGGTAAATGTGGTGGTATTGTGTTCCCCAAAATATTGTTTACTCTAATAAACTTATCTGGGGTCAGAGACAGAACAGCCACAATATTAAACATGAGGATAGGCAGCGGTAGCACACGCCTTTAATCCTAGCATTCCAGAAGCAGAAATGCATGTTTTCAAGGATACAGCCAAGCAATTGTGACTCACGCCTTTAATCCCAGGGAGTGATGGTAGAAAGGAAAGATATATAAGGCATGAAGACCAGAAACTAGAAACATTTGGCTGGTTAAGCTTTCAGGCTTTCTAGCAGCACAGTTCAGCTGAGAGTCATTCTGGATGAGGACTCAGAAGCTTCCAGTCTGAGGAAACAGGATCAACTAAAGAAATTGGCCAGGTGAGGTAGCTGTGGCTTATTCTGTCTCTCTGATCTTCCAGTGTTCACCCCCCCCCAAATAAATAAATAAATAAATAAATAAATAAATCTCCATGTCATTATTTGGGGCTGGTAGTACAAAGAAAGACTCAAATCAGTGTCACATGTACTTTATAAAGAGTATGAATGTAGTCACCTCCATTCTTTATTTGACTTAACTTTGTTCCTCAATAATATATATGCATGCTTTATTGTACACACAGAATTGAGTTAATAGTCACCAAGAAAGTTTTCACCAAATTGTTCTGTGTGCTTAAATATGCCTAAAATAAACTACTCAGGGCTAGACTCCTGACGTTTGAACCAACACCAGCTACTTAGTTGTGTTGAACCAAACCCCAGCACACATCCCACTAAACCCTTTTGGTGTTGTTCTTGTGTGTGTGTGGGGGGGTGGGTGTTTAGGGCTGATCACTTGGGATTGGATAACCTATCATCTCTCAGCAGCCATTAATTACCTGTCCTTTTGCATCTAGGGGTGGGACTTTGTGAGGTTCCCCCATCCAAGCTGACATGTCAGCTGGCGTTGCCATTGTCTGGGTCTTGTTTAGGAAGCCATATTGAGATTTCATGGGTGTAGCTTCCATGCCATATATAGGAGACATTATTTCCCAGCAGATATGCTGGTCCTCTGGCTCTTACAACTCCTCACCTTTCTTTGATGTTCTCTGAGCCTTAGAAGTCTGTTGCAGTGTAGATGTATCAACTGACTTTGAGCACCCTGAGCCTTAGATGTATGTTGCAGTGTAGATGTATCAACTGACTTTGAGCACTCAACAGCCAGTTGTTCTCTGCATTTCGACCAGGTGTTCTTTCCATCACCCTCCCAGACAGCAGTTTCTCAGAGGCAGGAACACGCCCATCATCTTGGTAATCTGAGCATGGCATGTGCTGTCAGAGTCTCTGTAAGTTCACAACCCTGTTGTGTCTGCAATCTAATGTTTCCTTGGAGTCATCCACCACCTCTGGCTCTTGCATTCTTTCTATCTCTCATCTCAAGGAAAGGGCCTTAAATAAATTTAAAGAATTGGTTGGTTATTACCACAACATTTGTGATGCTGTTGCACCAGTATATCTTGAAGGCAAGTTGCCATTGTTGCTCACAGGGTTTGTAGCTGACTGGGACTGATGATTACTTTTCTCCTCTGGAATCCTGAATAGTGCCTTCAATACCATGAACACTAGTCAACTTCTAGTTGAGCACCAGCTCAATTTCACTATGTTTGATGACATAAGCATGTGTTGCCCTCAGCAATAGGGTCTTACCATCAGGCTGTGGAGGGTGATGAATAGCATTGGCATTAGCCTATGATGTTTGTGGGGCCTATGGGACCCTTTTGGTCAATGACTCAACAAGATACAAACCTTTCTGGTACTGGCAGTTTTATTTAGTGGCATGTAATGTCTAGTTGAATTAAGTTGGGGAAAGATGTTTATTGTTTCCCGCATTATATGTTACTCCATTTAAACTCCTACATATGTGTATGTTTTTAGGAAGCTTCTATAGTAATGTGTTTCCATTTGGCTTTCCAAAAAGCCTTTATTGTTAGTTATACCATTCTCCCATCCCTTTCCCCTTTCATTTTCCTGGTCTAATTTCCCCTCTATACCCTTTATAATAATACAAACTGTATTTCTCCTTCCTTGGAAGATCTGCTCCTACCCCCTGGTCCTTTACTAGCTACCTAATGTCTGTGAATATTGTAAATGCAACACATATATGTCTTAGTTACTTTTCTAGTCCTGTAATAAAATGCCATGACCAAGGCTTATTGGGCTTATGGTTTCAAAGGGCTACAGTCCATGGTGGCTGAGCAAAAGCATTGTGGAAGCAGTAGCTGAGAGCTCACATTCTGAACTGGAAGCAGAAGACAAAGAAAGCTAACTGGGAACAATGTGGACTTTTGAAACCTTAAAGCCCACCTTCCGTGACATGTGACATGCTTCTTCCCAACAAGGCCACAACTACTCCTTCTCAAGCAGTTCCATCAAATGATAACTAAGTAGTCAAACGTATAATGGAGGCCTATGGAGACCACTCTCATTCAAACCACTACAATATCTAAAGCACAAATGCTAATATCCACATATAAGACGTGAGATGTTTGTCATTAATGACCTTATGAGTTCACAATAATAAAAAGTCAGAGACACTAATAAATGCTAATAGAAGATCTAAGACAGACAGCTTGGAATGATTGGGCCCAATACAAAGCAGGCAACTCCTGCCATTCATTTTACTTTCAGGGATCCTCCTTTAGCCTAAGAGTTTTAAATTTTCCCTACTTTAAAAAATGAATCAATCCATGTGTTTAAAAACTCAGTGGTAAGTTACAAGCCATACATTTGGGTCTTTTACATTCTATCTTTTTGGAGAGTCATTTTAAAAGGTTGGACCAGCAAGATGGGTTCAATGTGTAAAGGTGCTTGCTGCCAAGCCTGATGACATGGGATTAATCCCCAGAATCCACGTGATGGAAGGAGATGGCCAAATCCTTCAAGTTGTCCTCTGACCTCCACATGCTTGGTGTGCCATGCTCTCACTAAATAAATGGGGGAAGATAGACACAGTCATAATTAATATTCAGAGCCAGTCTAGATGCCAATCCATTTTGAAGCCTTCCAAGGCTTCAGTCTCTCAGAAAAAGATGTAGAAGCAGACACTGTTCTTAGCTGGCTCATTGTCTTTTAGGCATGGCATTGTACAAATGGACAGTACAAAGTAAGAAGGGCCTGGGATAATGTGACTTTTCTATTTTTCCTTTCTGCTTTTTGGAACATTTGATTTTTTTTTGAGTTCTCTTTGTTTATGAACTGAACGCTTTTGTTTATTAAGCTAATTAAATTATTTTTGGAACATAAACAATGCAAGATAAGGGACTCAACACTGTGAGCCACTCTGTCTCTCTCTGTGCTAACAAATGGTCAGTGTCACAGTAAAACACATCTCTGTCTAAATAAGGTTACAATGACTTGGTCCTATCTGAAGGAAGCAGAATGCAGACAGAGCACCCTACTGTCTCTGCTACTCCAGTGTGCACTGGGACCTTCGTGCAACCCCCTTTATACAGCAGAGACCAAAGGTTCATTTCAAACAACAGGACAATGACTTTTATGCTGGCTAATCACCCACAGTGAAGAGAGGTCAGTTCAGTTGTGAGAGCACCAGGCAGGGCCTCCTGCAAGTCGGCCTCAGACTTCCAGAGCTGTGAGCGACCGGCACACATGTCCTGGTAAAACCAGCTTGGGTTTCCACTCATCACATGGAGCCACTGGAAAAAATAAAATCATCTTCTAGAGCAGTGGTTCTCAACCTATGGGTCGTGACCCATTGGGGGAATTGCATATCAGATATCCTGCATATCAGATATTTACATTGTGATTTATAACAGTAGCAAAATTGTAGTTATGTGGTAACAATGAAATAATTTTATGATTGGGGGGTCACTGCAACATGAGGAACTGTATTAAAGGATTACAGTATTAGGAAGGTTGAGAACCAGTGCTCTAGAGGATGAAAGAGCAGTTCATAACTTTTTAGGATTCCTTTAAAATATAATGTTTTATTATTTGGTTTGCAAAATTAAAGCCAACGCTTTGGTTACTTGTTTCAGCCTCTGTGGATGAATGCACAAGAGTCTGTAGAACAGGACTGAAGATAAATGATAAGAGGAAATCTCTTATTCCCTGGGGCTTCTTGCAGACACACTCAATGTCATATTTGCTTTTCCTGTGTGTGCATGTGTGTCTTGCATGTATGCATGTTTGTGGGTGGATATGTGTGTAGGTGCAAGTGTGCACAAATGCATGTTTGGAGGCCAGAGGGTAACATCAGGTGGCTTTCTTGACTACTTTCCTCCTCCTTTAGGCATGGGTGCAGAGTCTCTCATTTTGACCCAGAACTTAACAAGTCTAGTTAAGTTGCTCTAGAGATCTCCAGTCCCACCTCCTGAGAGCTAGGATTGCAGTTGGGATGCTATGCCACCTTCCACTTACTATAGGGCTGGTGATCCAGATTCTAGTCTTCACACTTGTGGAGCAATCCTGGAGCCATCTCCCCAGCCCTCAATGTCTAATTCTAGATATGTATCTTGGGCCAAAGACAGAAAATGTGGGTCTGCTTGGTGCATTTATGAGGGTGGCCCTTGGTGCCAGGCATGGCTTCTGGTGATGAGGGTGGAGCCTAGCTCTGTATAGTCTCACACACCAAGCCTACCTTCGCAGGGATAGGCCTCCAGGGCCAGGCTTCCAAGGGCTTGTCATACACTGGCACCCACCTGTCTGTAGCTCTGTCTCCCGTACACGGGCTTCCTAGTGAGTCTGAATCACCACAGCTCTTAGATATTCAGGGAATGATTATGACTAGAGTCCAGGTGCACATGGGGGTCTGGTGAAGTAGCATCAGGAGGCTGTGCAGGGAAGGAGCCATGCTAGAGCTGGAGAGAAGGCAGAGGCAGAGCCAGTTGAGGATGCGTTCATGTCTCCAGGGCACTCATTGTGCCATGGGAGGACACATGCTGTGTCTCATGATATAGAGCTACCTTAAGGACCAGCTTTGTGCTGCATCTATCCAAGAGTGGTTGGGTGTAGAGCAGGATTCTGACTTTGCTCAAGATGGTTGGCCATTGTGATTGAAACAAGATGCACAAAGCAATCTAGCTTGTCCAGTTTCTAAGAGTCCAGTGATGTTTTCATGGTCTCAAAATTAATATCTGGAGGCCAAGGATGAGGATTTTCTGCTTTGGGAGGAGGATTGGGTGGCAGGAAGCTGGAGCTGGACAAGGTCTCCTGTTCTGTTTGTTCATTTGAGACAGGATTTCTCTGTGTAGTCCTGGCTGGCTTGAACTTGCTGTGTAATCAGGCTGGCCTTGAACTACAGAGATCTGCCTGCCCCTGCCTCTCAGGCTGGCCTTGAACTACAGAGATCTGCCTGCCCCTGCCTCTCAGGCTGATCTTGAACTACAGAGATCTGCCTGCCCCTGCCTCTTGAGTACTGGGACCAAAGGCATGCGCCACCACACCCAGTGACTCCTGCACTTTGAAATCTGTTTGCCACTTGCTTCCTGTTGGCTTCACTGGTTTGTTGGTGGCTCTGAGGGGAGATGAGGAGGATGCTTTTTTGTCTCTGGGACACAAGCCTGAATGTATGAAGACACAGCAGTATTTTAAAGCTTTATTTACTTTTATTCTTTATGTATAAGTATTTATATATGTATGTGCATGCCTGGTGTCCCTAGAGGCCAGGAGAGAGTCAGATCCCCTGGAGCTAGACTTACAGGTGGCTATGAGGCACCCAGCTTGGGTGCTCAGAATGGAACTCAGGTCCTCTGCAAGAGCAGTATATACTCTTAACTGTTGGGCCATCTCTCCAATCCATATTACACAGTTTTTTTACTTTTAAAGAAATAATTAAAACAAGACACTCAACTTTAAAGTTACTTCTTCGGGTAAAAGAGATGAGAGAAGTGGCCTTCATGCCTGTGTCAGCCATTCCCCAGGAATTTCTGCCCCCTCTTTGTCATATCCCCTAAGCAGCAACTCAGTGAGTCCCCCTCCCCACCTCTTGTAAGGGACTCCTACTGGAGGGTGGTTCCACCAACGAGAGCGACATGGCACCTGCACTCTCCCTGGCCCTCCCTCCAAAGTGCTACCAACCAGCCTCACATGGGTTCCTCAGCACATCTTCATCCTTCACCCCCTTTGTGGCTCCTCTTGTCTTTATATCCAGCCCCTCGCAGTCTTTCTTAGTAGGCCTTTCTTTTCAAAGCCAAAGGACAGCAGGAATTGGCATGTAAGGTGGAGCTACCAAATCCCATGTTAGTGAGGAGGGGGAATGCTGGGGCGTCTGTGAGACAGAGACGGGCCTGGGCGGCTCTGGGATGGCACTGGCATGCTTCTCATGGCTAGGAAGTCCAAGACCACAGGATCTGACTGCGGCCCACTTCCTGCTTCACAGATAGTACCTTCTTACTGTGTCGTAATGGAGGGACAGGGTAGCTCTCTGGGGTTCCTCTCATAAGGGCACCAGCTCTGTCCCTCAGGGTGCCGTCCTTAGCCCCTCATCCTGTTCCTAAGGCCCGATCTCCTAACACCACGGCATGAATGTTAGGCTTGAGTTTATGGTCTGGTGAATGGGGCTGGATTAGTTATTCTTCTTGTTCCTGTGATGAAACACCCGACGGGGAGCAGTTTCAAGAAGAAAATGTTTACTGTGGTTTTTAATTGGAAGGGACACTCCTGTCACTGCTGCCTGAGGAGCAGGCTGGTGGACACAGTACACCTGCCATCAGGAAGCAGAGACTGAACAAGAAGTGAGCTGGACTATAAAACTCGGAGAAATGGCTACACAGTTAAAAGCCCTGGCTTCTCTCACAGATCTGGCCTTGGTTTCTAGCACCCACAGGGTAGATCACAACTACCTGTAACTCAAGTTGCAAGGGATATGTGGTAGTCTTCTGGCCACTACAGGCAATGGATGCACACAGTTCACATAAGCACATGTAGGTATTCACACATACATAAAATAAAATTAATTAACACACAAACAAAATAATCTCTGGGCCTGTTTACTTTCTTTAGCAAGGCTGTACCTTCTAAAGGTTCCACGACCTCCTCCGAACAGTATAAGCATCTAGGGATTGAATGTTCAAGCACACAAGCCTATGGGAGACATTTCACATTCAAAACACAGTAGCAGCACACAAGCAGTCATACCCTAGAATCCCCATTCTCATTCCTAAAACCTCCCTTAACAAAACCCTTAGTTTCATAAAGATTCCGGGCAAATACTCAGACATTGGAAGGCCCAGTCTGTCTCTGAGAGGTTCACAAGCATGTGATGGTGGTTGTGGTTGGGTCTTAGAGGAGTTGATGGTCAGGGGAGTATGCTGAAGGAAGAACAGAGATGGGTAAGGCAGACCCTAAAATGTCTTTAAGACAGTGGTTCGCAACCTTCCAAACGCTGTGACCCTTTAATACAGTTCCTCATGTTTGGTGACCTCCAACCATAAAATTATTTCATTGCTAATTTGTAACTGTAATTTTTCTACTGTTATAAATTGTAATGTATATTTCTGATATGCAGGATATTTGATATGTGACCCTAAGTGGATCATGACCCGCAGGTTGAGAACTACTGATCTAAGACCCATCAGCAGAAAATGAGGTCTCTATTACCCCCAGCCCCTTTGGAACAGCCACCCGAGCCACTCAATCCTGGTGACAACTTGGTGTCCCTTTTTCTGTACCCAAATGCTTACAGGGTGACCTACATTTTCTCACCTTCACAACTCTCCAAGGAAAAAGGAAACTCAGGATGATCAAAAGGCCCAGACGCACCCAGCAAGGGGTGAGATAAGGGTCCAGGTTTAAAACCTCATCAAAGCAAGCAAGGGGCTGCCCCAGCTCTGTCCGAAGGATGCCCTGCAGACTTCAGAACCTGAATTTGGGGCTGGAGCTTGGGTCCTGGGGAAGCCCAGGAGGCTCATCTTCCCAACTGCTTACTGCAGTACTTTCGGTGAAGTTCTGCCAGGCACCCTGGCGAAATACCTCACAGACGGCTGTAAAATTAGTCCGTGGCAACAGTCTGGGGGGTTGGCACGTATGTTACTTTTTCCACTGCCACAGGCCAAGCAGGAGGCTGGGCCCCCAACTTGGGCCTTGTTTTCAGTCCCCACACCTGTAGCCCCCAGCTGTTCAACTGCCCACATGCCCTCCTGGGTTTATTGACTGGAACCAGGCTTGATACCTGGTTGGCATGTTGGAAGCCATTTGTCTCCTACATTCCAAGTCAAAATGGTTTGTATCTTCTGGCCCTGCTGGAGGGGCCCAGAGTGAAATGCTGCATTCTAGGCAGCTTACTGACTAGCTTTGGTTGGGAATATGTTTTTCCCATTGTCTATCAATACTGGGTATCTGTCTCTATCTCTCTCTCTCTCTCTCTCTCTCTCTCTCTCTCTCTCTCTCTCTCTCATCTGTCTCTTACACACATACACTCACAGTTTCCCCTGGCAACATCTGAGCTTCAGCAGAGGACATTTCCGTCTGGAGGTGGGGGGCTGGGACACTGGCTAGGCCAGCTCCTTCCCAGGCTCCAGTTGCAGCTGGGATGACCTCATGACTCTGAAATGGCTGGTAGGGCTCAGAACAGGGCTGGGATTGTATTCAGGGAATGGAAGGCAGCAAGTGTGACAGACACCATGCCAGTCTCAACAGCCTGCTGCATTATTATTTCCATTATTAGTATTAGGAAAATCAATCTTATCTCCAGTGCAAACTCCCTGAGTACTTCTGCTGGCTCCTTGCAGCTGCTCCAGGGGTGGTGAGCTGGGAAAGTCTTCCAGGGCCTGAGATGCAGTCAGGTGTGAGGTGGAAGGAATGTTAACATGGAATCACCTTTTACTTGGGTTTTAACTTTTATGGGAACTAGTGAAGTTATTTTTTGTGCATGTGAGTGTTAAGAGAATTGCAAGTCAGTTTGACAAAGGTATTTGGGGGTGAAGTAGTGATGGTGGAGGTGACAGCCCTGTTTTCCCTGTTGGAACCACGAGACCCCCTAGAGTCCAGCCATACCAAGGTCCAGGCCCCCATCTAATTTGGTTGTCAAGTGGCCTGACGTTTTGTTTGGTGGCGACTGTTCTAGCCGTGCCTGGACGTTAGGATCACATGGATGTGGGTCGTCAGGTGTGATGATATGCGCAATGATGGTGAGAAGATGTTGCAAGCTAAAGCCCCTGTTTCTACGGTGAGACTTTGCACAGCAGCCAAGATAAACATCTGAGATGCGGCTGGACGAGTCTGGGATAATGTTTAAAAGGGGAAAAATAAATGAGCACTTTGCAGAATGGCAACTCTGATATGAAACTGTTTCTAGGTGAAAAGGAAGAGGAAGAGAGAGAGAGAGAGAGAGAGAGAGAGAGAGAGAGAGAGAGAGAGAGAGAGAGAAGGAGGAGAAGGGGGATGCAACTCTCAGAGTGGAGCTGAGTTTTCTGTGCCCGATAGTGCAGTAGCTAAAATGAAGCCAGCAAAGGATTGGGAAGACGGAGGCCTCAAGTCAGCCCTGGAGTCAGTGTGGAGGGATGGTGCTCCCTGAAGCACACAAAGATGCTTTGAGGATGAACACACAGAGCTTCAGATGGCAGTGAAATCTCTTGTTTCTTGTGTAATTGAAGATTCGTGATAAAGTGGAGGAGAACGAGGCACTGGTGGTTCAGAGGCTTCTCCTGCCCCATACCACGGAGGTGGAGCTCGGCGTTCTGACCCAGTCCTGGCTAATTAGAGGCTTCAGTTCTTCTTTTCTTTCCCTTTGGCTGATTAAAAGGTGAAACTAGGTGTGGGATAAAGTTCACGAGTGTCCATAAAACAGCAGGTGGTATGGTAAGGAGGGGACACCTTTCCCTGACATCATGGAAAGGTCGTCCTTGGTCCTTCTGACCTCGGGGTCTTCACCCTGTCTGCATTTCCCCTCTAATTGTGCTGCTCAGAGGTCAGAGCAGCAGCACCCAGGCAGACCTGGTCTGCATGTAGATCTACCATATGGTCTTCTACCCAAATTTGGAAAATCTATAATAATTACATTCTTATTCTAGAAAACTCAGCATTTAAAGACACATCCAAGTGACACAATTTAAAGCAGATAAACTCCAGCAGCGACTAGAGTTTATTTCTGTGGATGGCATCCTGTCTGTAAGAATGTCTGTACACCACATTTGTTCATTGCCCAAGGAGTCAAGAGGACATCAGTTGCCCTGGAACTGGAGTTACAGATGCTCTGAGCCACCACGTGGGTGCTGGGAATGGAACCAGGGTCCCCTAGAGGAGCAGTCGGTGCTCTTAGCTGCCGAATCATGTCTCCAGCACCAGTGACTAATTCCTGATGATTAGATTATAAATATTTCCTATGATATTGTTTTACAGTACAATTTTTTTCATCCCATTGACATCTGAGAGTTCCAGACTTGGAGAATTTCCTTCATGCCGTTTTCTGGTCTGTTCCTATCACCCATGGTTTGGTAACCACTGACTTAGCTTCTGTCTCCCACTCTGAGGTTGCCTTTTGCAGAATACCATACAATGGGCATCACACACAACATACTTCCTTCGTTTAGCACACTGCTTCTGAATTTGTCTGTGCAGCCTTCATGCCACAGGTTCTCGAATGCTCCATTATTACTGTTACTCAGTGGGGATAGAGCCCAGGACCCTATTTATGCCAAGCCCCTACCCTCTGAGTGATACCCCAGGTAGGGATGTCTATTTCTATTGTTTAAGAGACTACAGTGTATGGCTGTATCAACATTTGTGGATCTATTTATGATTTTGTTGCTTTTGGAGCACTCAGGACTGTGGGTTGATGCCTTCATCTCCTGGGAACACGCTTGAACATTGTTGCCGTCTGTTCCATCCCAGCTTCTCTCCTGTGATGCAAACTGAAGTTGTGCTTGAGTTTTCAGTTGGGTCCCCAAACTCTTCTGTCCTTCTGCCTCATCATTGGCTCCCTCTTCAAGTGCTCAGTTTGGATCTTTCTAATGCTGCCATGAGCCCAGTGCAAGCACAGGTTAAAACTTTACCATCCTTGCTCTTTGCTTGGGGTACACTTAGCCACCATCCAGACTTCACTCTCCAGGAGCGAGTCTGCAAGATGATTCCAGATTCCTGGTTACACACTTGCAAAAATGGCATGCTCCTTTCCCCTTGACCAACAACCAGAGCTGTGGGATTTGTCTACCTTCCCCTATAGACCATAAGTTCCACGTGGCAGGTTCAGGTCTCTTTTATTTATTATTTTTTCCCATCTATAGTCCATAAAGTACCTAAAATACTGTGTGACCCCAGTCTTTTCAATGGCTGCATGAGTCCCTTCCAGTTAATTGGAGACCTGTCTCCCAAGAGTCTCCATGTTGCCTGACCACAGACAGCTAGTATCCTGCCTACTCCTGTCCAGATTCCTCCTGTGTATTGGAATAACAAAGCTTTGCTATAACCCATGAGCTCAGGTGCAGAGACAGTTATTCAGAACAGCACCTGTATAAGATTACAAGGGGGAGAAAAACAAAGACTGAGAAAGTGTTTTCTTAACTTAGATTCACCTTTAGTTTTAGGGAAACTGAACCTTCAACAAATTTAACATATCACTTTGTTCAATCCCTCTGATATTCCAATCCTCATTGTGGTTCCCTGTTCTCTACCCAAATACCATGCATGAGTCTTCCTAGAGACTTCTGTGTGTGCTCTGGAACACTGAGACTTTAAAATGGAAGCATTTACCAAACTTATTGTGGAGTACATTCTTCTGGAATCTTCCAGGCTTTCAGTCCTCTTGGGAAATGCTAAACCAAACTCCTATGTTTTGTTCCTTTCTAGCCACCCAGAAGGTTTGCACAAACCAGGCGGGTAATGAAAACAGAAGACAGAATAAATCAAAGACTGCACTACAACTGTCCTTTCACTGTTCAAAGGAATCAGAAAGTGTATATTGGTGAAATTATTATGGCCACTCCACGTAGTTAAAAGGGAGGTTTATTTTGTGGGGTAACTCACAAGTGAAGGGATAGGTTGCAGGGTCTGGGGAAGGTGTGGCGCAGTCTGGCGGTGTTCTCTGGAGAACTCTGCTTGGTCTACCTTCAGCGTCCAGGGTCCAGGAACCAAGAGAGCCAGCCCATCCGGATCTCGGGTCTTCAGGGTCCTCTTTTGGCCCCGCCTTGTAGGTGTGACAGTTACCGAAGCCTCAATGAGGGTTGGAACTTCCAGATCAAAGCTGGAATGGCTACGCACTACAAGTGTGTGACCCTAGGAAATGTGAACTATACTCAAAGCAAAGGTGAAATACAGAATCAGGGACTGGAGAGATGTTTCAGCCATTGAGAGTGGCATGTAGCTCTTACAGAGGACCAGACTTTGGTTCCCAGTACCTACATTTAGTAGCACATTCAGGGAGGTGTAACATCCTCTTCTGAACCCTCAAACATTTGCACTCATATGTGTATTTTCATACATTCTCTCTCTCTCTCTCTCTCTCTCTCTCTCTCTCTCTCTCTCTCTCACACACACACACACACACACACACACACACACACATACTTAAAAGAATAAAATAAATCTTTTTTGAAAAGAAAAGCATGGTCAGTGTTGATGGGCATTTTGATAATCCAGGAGAACCTGGACATGAACATTTTGATTTATTCTGTCTGTGGATTTTAAGGATGCCAACCGAAACAAAGCAGGCTTAAAACTCGACGTGGGTGAGTGTCAGGCAGAGCCAAGTCACACACATCCACAAACCGAATCTGGTTCGTCACAGCCAACTTGGCCTTTGCCATGCAGCAAGATTGTGATGTCTTTTTCCTGTTTTCACTCTGCAAGGACCAGAATTATTAAATATAAACCCCTCACTTTGTGAAGCAATATGCCAAATCTTTCTGTTCATTTGTCAGGTCAAATATAAACTTCACACAATGTATATATTTAACTCACTGCAGTCACACCCATATTTGGCTAGATCCACCTGGCTTTAAGGGTTGGTAATATTACAAGTAAACTGTGGGCTTCTCTTCCACATTCACAAAGGGAACATATTTTAATAAGTACCATCTAAGCACAGACTGCTAGACCAATATGGAGCTGACTTAAATTATTATTATTATTCTATTGTGAGTGTGTGTGTGATGTATGTGTGGAGTTCAGAGGACCATTTTGAGGAGTCAGTTCTCTCCCTCCACCTTTAAGCAGGTTCCAGGATAAAACTCAGGCAGCTAGGCTTGCAGAGACTGGGGTTTAAGTGCCCTCACTCCCTTGTCCATCATGCAGCCTGTACACAGCAGGCTCTTGGGGAGGTCAAGCAGGCTCCAGCTGCCAACAGTAGTCACTGGCCTTCTAACTCATGCTCTGCTGGCCACCCTTCCCTCCTATGCTTCCTGGGGTTGTCTCAAGAGTAGATGGTACACCCTCAACCTTTGCCACCAGATCCCTTTGGTCCCAGGAGTTTTCTTCCACATGGCACGTCATAGTCAGCCCACACTTGCCCTCTAATGTAGAATGAAACTCAACAATCAGTGGCTCTGAGGCAGAAGGCTCAGGCGGCAGCAGCATAGCTCTTGGCTAGAAAGGCAGACAGGAATACAGCGGGACTGGGTACTGATTCACAGCTCCCACACCTACAGGTTAAGACAGCCTCTAGCTAAAGCAAATGGTGCAATTGAAAGTCTGTGCAGGCCTCACAGCCGTGGCCAGCAATTCTGAGGTGCAGACTGTACCCACTCCAGGATGCACTGCAATGGAGGAGTACTCCACAGCTGAAGAACATGTTCAAACATCAGAGGGCTCAGTGGGAGCTTGCCAAGGAGACAGGTGAGATGTGCACCCCAATCCATGTAGGTTGCCTTCAGTGTGGAGCCAGTTAACACACTGAGACTGAGACAGCAGATTTTACAGTGACTTTGGTTTACAGGATCCCCATAGTGGATGGACTGTGCTATTAAACAACAAGAACAGATTGGGCACTTTTTTCCTAATTAAAATGAGATTTCTCAAAGAAAAAAATATAACTGCAAACAACACAAGATGTTGTTGAACAACCCCTCTTCCCCACCCCGAGAATGACATGTCTCAGGATCAGTACCGCCCAGCAGCCTCTACCTGGAGATGGCCATATGAATAGCTGAATGCAGAAATGTGGTACGTTGAATGTGTGACCAATAAGCACACCCAGTTCCCCGGGAAGGGCTATTAGTGGGAAATGAGCCACAGGTTTGACTGATGTATGGATTCTAGCCTGGCATAGCTCTGGCTGAGAAAGATCCACTTTTATAACTAGAAGGGGTACATGCAGGACATTTTTTATTCTCTTTAATTAAGAAGGTCTTTTGTCCCACAAAACAGAACTCTGAGACAGTCACATGAGAGCCTTGATGCCATAAGCCAAGCACAAGGTCCTTAGAGGGCACCCCTACCTGTTCCCATTATACCAGATCATCCAAACTGATTGATGATTCTCTATACGTTGAAAACTACTCAACTCTGGAATTCTGGAAAATTGTAGAATGAAGCACCTGAAAAGGAAAAATGTTTCAACGGTCATATGTCTTTAAGTGTCTCTTGGAAAAGATTGTTTTAAAAAGTTCTAAATTGGCTGCTTCAGAGCAGCTCTGTCAGGGCCGTTCCTGGGATCCACTGATTTTAGCTGGACGGTCCAGAGGACAGATAAGAACCCCACCTGCTGCCCATATATCCCACACCACCCGTCAAACCCGAGGAGTCTCTCTCCTAACCTCTTGCTCAAATGAAGGAGCTCAGCTACTTTCAGTTCCATATAGATTCGGATGAGTTCTTCATCTGGGGAGACTCTGGGGGCATTTCATTGTCCTCTGGTCTTTAGGAGAATTTCAAAGTCCTGCTGACCAGAACTTGGATAACCACCTCCTCCTGTGTCTTATTTTGCCTTTTGTCCTGATGAAAGGCAAGCCACTGGGGACCAAGCATTCCACTGTGACACTATGTAACGTTTCTTTGCTCCTTAAATCTCAACACTTTGTGATCTATAAAATCCTGGATTCCAGAGTAAAATAACGCCAAGTCAAACTCTTGGGGTTAAGCAAGATTGTCTCACTGTCAGTTCAATAAGCACAGACATGAAAACGGGTTCAACTGACATGCTGCACATGGAGCTGATGTCACATTCATTATTTAGTTTTATCTTCTCATCAATACTGTTATGCAGAAGTTAATAGCCCCCCTTTTTTTCATGTGAATAAACACATCTCTCTGAGGACCAGAAGCATTTGTCCAAGTTCATCATCCACCCAGGGACAGATTTAGAAGGCTCCCAGCTGGAAACTGTGCGCTAAGCCCCTGGTTCTTTCCATTACAGATGTCTGAGCAATAATTTAATTGAAATGACAGCAGAGAGGAAAATTTGAATGTACCAATAACTTCATTTTCCTGGCTTCTCTTAAAAAGCAGGAGTATAATTTGAACAAGAAATCATATTTTAAAAAACATGAACATCTAAAAATTTTTTCCTCTTGCCTGGCAACAGACTTACAGTCTCTTTCTCAATTAGGCTTCTCTCCTTTCTCTGCTAGACCCCTCCTCCGCCCAACCCCCCCACCACACCCCACCCCCGCTCCCTAATGTATTTAAGATCTTACAACCATGTGTCCTGAAATGTAGGAAGGCTGGGCAGGGTTACTTTTGCATGTCTCTTGGAAACATAATAGCATGCATTTGCTGTCGCCGGCTAAAATGAGTCTTCCATGCACAGCACAGCTCCCTCCAGACTCACCAGGCTCACACATCTGTGGCCGTTCAGATTCAGACCTTCTGATCCCCTTCGTCTAGGTCCATTTCCTCTTTCTTTAAGCACTGAGAGGTTTTGAGTCTTAGTTGGCATGGAAAGGCATAAAGATCTACTTGGTACTGGTTTCAAGTTTGATAAAGTAAATAATGACACAGGAAATGCAAACCATTAAAAGTTTATTTTATTACCCACTTGAGGAATGCCTCTCCTTCCTGTTCAAATACAGACTCTTTATAGGGTTTTGAATCAGAAGTCGTAACTGAAGTCATGATTTCTGAAATCTCAGCAGAGGGCCTCCATCAGAGTCATACCAAATGCTTTGGGGCTACATCTGCCACTCCAGACTGAGACCACAATGGGAGACAGACTGATCTTTCAGGGATAAGGTGATGCCTGAAACAGAATAGTAAGAGGGTGTTTTCCTGCCCTAATTGACTCTCAAACAGTATTGCAGCCTTGTTACGAATATCCCGTTGCTCTCAGTATCTATCAAGTGACCAATTAACTGGTGGGTAAAAGGTTTCATTTTGAAACCTCTGGGAAGCAAGAAAACCAGGACCTTGAATACATTTCATCTTATGATGAGAAGTATTCAGTAACCTGAACAGATTTGGCATTATACAGATTTATTTCTATTAAATCTGCTTGCATTTTAAAATTATTCACTTATTTTATAAGCAAAAGCAGGCATAACAAAAAGTATCCTGGAACCGGAGAAGGAGCCCACAGCTCTCTGGGAGGTAAGCCATCTACATCATCTAACCTGACTCAGGGTGGGACTAGCAACACGGCCTCTTACCCATTATAATGCATTTACAAATTGTCTCTGTAGCTATTTATGAGAGAAGTGTCAGATACAAGCTCTATAAATTTAATATTTTGATGCCACTTTCCATATGTGGCTTTGATTTAAATCCTGAGGCCAGGTGGGCAGCAGAGGGTGGAAGCAGTGGTCTTCGATAAGCCATCTGGGTGCTGTCATGGGGACCATGTCAGCTTGCATTCACTGTTGCTCAGCTCACCTGGCTGTCTAGTCGGAAGCTCAGGCTCTGTTTCCCTAGCAAAACTGCTCCTGTGTCTCACTTAGTTAATGCAACCAGTGACTTTCAGGTGCTTATAAAGTTCCCCTTCCCCCCCACTTACTCCTTTTTTAAATGGATATTTATGTCCCAGGAGGTCATGGGAGACTGATCACAGGAAACAGCATGGGGATACAGCCATGAACAATGCCCAGCCATTCTCTACATTCGAAAGTAGAGGATGTGGGGTGCTGGAAATGACCAAGCAAAGGACATTTCTTCAGCTCTAACAAATGTGGTTTATTCATACCCCAGAACCACAACAGGCTACACCTTTAATGGAGGGCACTTCCTTTCATGAGTCCCTAAGGTAAACGTTCTGTGCTCAGGGACCTTATAGCTATGTGCTGGCTGTTCTCTGCTGTCTATCTTGGATGTATCTCTTTAGATTTTAAAAAATTAGATGATAGCCTCATCTCTAAGGTAATATTTAAAGTAAAATTGGCTGACTTGACATTAAGGAACTAGACATCTGGTAGCTCTTTCAGTTGGTTGTAATCAACACATTTTAGTAAAAATTTATGTTTTCTGTACAATGTGGTAACTATTAGATCCATACAGGATATTTAAAATTGTCTATAGGGCCTGAAGAGACATCTCAGAAGTCAATAGCACTGGCTGCTCTTGCCGATGACCAGGGTTCAGTTCCCAGCACTCACATGGTGGCTCACAACTGTCTGTAACTCCAGTCCCAGGGATCTGATACCCTCTTCTGGCCTCTTCAGGCACCACAGGCCTATGGTATAGAGACATACACTCAGGCAAAACACCCATATGCATAAAATGAAAATAAACTTTTAACAAAATTAATGAAATTAACTTCATTTAATTACAATGGAATTGAGTTAAATATTTGGCATCTTGGTCTCATCAGACACACTTCTACCACCCTAGAGGCACACAGTGACAGATTGTACTGGATGTAGATGGAGCTTTTCATCACTCCTACAGCAGGAGTGCAGCTGGACAACACGGGGCCCTGCAGGTGCATACCTTGCAAGCCTCTGGGAGGTCAGAACCATCCAGCTGAAGAAATTAATCATGGGAGAGGAGGTCCTGTCTGGGCAAGCAGCAAGTGGTATGTGTCAAGTATGTTCACAAGTACCACTGACCCACAGACCTGGATGGTCCTTAGCAGGGAAGCAGAGCCTGTGCACACCAAGCTCACACTGTGACCTGAAGTCTGTGGGCAGAAGGGAAAGGGGAGAGAGAAAACTTGGAGCTTCTGCACTATGCTGAGATGACCTCAGAGTCTCAAGGAATGTTGTGTTGGTTTCTTGTTCCTATTAAAACAAACAACCTTAGACTTTCCAGTTTAAAACAACACGTTTGTTATCTTGCATTTCTGCAGGTCAGAAGCCTTGTGGGCTGAAATGAAGGGTGGGGTATGTTTCTTCTGCAGGCTCTGGTTTCCTTGCTTTGTTCATTTTGTAGACCCTTTCATCATCCTCTAAGCATGAGACACAACATCTCCACACTCACCAACTGGCCTTAGTCTGGTTCCTACCATCAGATCTCCTTCTCTGCTACACAACCTTCATCCTTCCTCCTCCTCCAAGGTCCTCTGATAATCAGGACGAAAACCCTAATTGTGTTTCTTTAGCCTTATATGGTTGCATCACTGGTTAGGTGGTTAGGACTTTGTGGGACATTAATATGCCTACTGTAAAGTTAGTAACACCAAAAGTCAACTTGAAAATTAGTGATCTCACAGACTTAAAACTTAGAGGTTGCCAAAGTTTTAGACCCAGAAATTATTTATAAATACACAGGCTACTTAGCTCCATAAATGTAACAAAGTGTACATACAATAGATAGCTTAGGTTGTAAATAGGTTAGTAAGAGGAGAAAAATGGAGTATGCACTAAAGAAACATTCTTTTCAGTGGCCTCTCCTCTTCCATCAGCATGTTCGTGGGCATCTTAAAGGCAGAACTCTAAATGAAGAATCTAACAGTTGTCTCAGTGAGTCAGGCAAGGATGCTGCTGGTAGCTTTGAATGGTCCTCCATGAAGGTCAAGAACTGTAGGCATAAGGACAAACCTTTTCTTCCAGCTTCCTGAAGCAGAATTACCCTTCTTTCACCTTAGTATCTACCATGTTCCCTTTGGCAATAATTCTATTCAGCTTCTTGGCTAAGTTTGCCATCTATTTATTAATCTTCCCTTGTTTTCCTAAGTATTTATTATCTGGTAACTTCACACATGTACACGATGAAATGTGGTCATAGCCATCCTCATTCCCCCTTTAGTCCCCCCCAACACATCCCCCCTACATCCCCACCTCCCACACATCCCCCCTACATCCCCACCTCCCACACATCCCCCACATATTCCCCAATATCCCCACAACACATCCCCCACATCCTCCACTATCCACACACACACACCCCATATCCCCCAACACATCTTCCTAACACATCCCCACACACATCCTTCCACATCCCTGCAACCAACACATACCCTCAGATCTCCACACACATCCACCCACATCCCCCCACATCCCCCATATACCCCATTTCCCTCCCAATTTCATGTCCTCTTCTTTTTTGTTGTTGTTAATACCCCACAGCATACTATTAGTGTTCTCTATATGTGTATAGGTCATCCCACTGCAGCTTGTATAACCTACCAATAGCCACATGCTCAAACACCATGATTGCCCCTCTCACAGTGGTTACCAACTGCCAACATTTACATGGTAAAGTGTAAGGCTTCGAGGGCTTATTTCCTCTTGCAAGAATCTTAGCCGGCTTGACCTTGTATAGCTCTTGTGTAGATAACCATGACTCCTGTGAGTTCATGAGAGCAATGACCACATGGTGTCCAGGATACAGCATTAAGTAGCACCTCATCCGTTAGCTCTTACATTCATTTCATCTCAGCTTTTATGGAGTCCCCTGAGCCTTGGCAGAGGGGTGCTGATAAATTTATCCCACGCAGGGCTGGGCACTCTCAGTCACTTTGTCTTAGCAACCAGACTAGCTGTGCATCTCTGTGTTGGCGTCTTCCCATTGCAAATAAAGGCTTCTCTGACCATGGCTGAGAGCAGCTAGGGGCTGTGGATGTTAACACAGGTATTTAGAAGGCAATTTGACAACATGACCATTTAGCAAAGTAACAGGAGCAGGTTCTGTCCTGGGGCCCACGACCTGTCTACCCATGAGCTTTTGATTGGGTTTATGGTACCAGGCATGAAATTCCCTCCTGTGGACCAGGCCTCAAATACCATCAGAAAGTGGTTGGCTACTACAGAACAGGGCTATGCCATTGGGCACATCTTTTGTCCATGTCTTTTATAGTCCAATGTATTTGAGTTCTGAGACCTCAAGGATATTTATAAGATCATATTCACCAATGTTGAGACCTTACAGAATTATTTACTAACTACAATTTTACCTAATTTCAGAATGAGACACTTGATTACAGCAGCTTATGGAACATGGTACAGGGTCAGATATACCATGGATTGGAAAAAGAAAGACATTAGGGAAAATTACAAAGAACAAGGAAAGGTGACTTAGCACAGTGTGCATTAATATAAAGTTTGGATAGGTTGAAGAAGTGACCCAAATCTGACCAGACCTACAGTTAACAAGATAATTAAGATGGAAAACAATAAGTACACCAGGGAGAAAAGCTCATTATTTTTGTTGCTAATAAGTAACAAACCATCATAAATACGATACAATAGCCAACATCCTCACCAGTGGCCTGTCCTTGGACATTGGAATGCTTCATTTTTTTTTCAAATATTTACCCTCTATTTCCTTTCTTATATTCTATGAAGTAAATTTTGATTAAAAATGACTCTAAAATCTTTTTAGATTATGAATTAGCCTATAGAAAAATGTCTGCCATAAATCAAACAGTGAAGGGGAAGATGAATAGGAATCTCATTTACACAACTTAAGTAAAAAAAAAATAGCTCTCTGAATAGATGAAGATAGGTTTCTTCTGTATCCCAGAATCTAATCAATATTTATATGCATAATTCAGCTATTATTTGGCTTAAAAGGGCTTATTGGGAAATGTTATCATTTTTACTATTTTCTACAGAGAAAATATTTTCCTGTTTCAAATAACCCTGGATTTTGAATTATAACCTGTTTTTATGTTCAAGCTATCTGTGTATTATTTCTCCTGCAGTTGTACATAAAATGTTTTTACATTCAAAAAAAGGACAAATACTATGGAATTGTATTACATGAAATATATAGAATATACAAATTCATAGAGACAGAAAGATTAAACATTATCTCAAGATGGAGAAGAAAGCAGTATAGAACAATGATTTTCTAAGTATAGAATCTCTGTTTTGTGTGATGGAAAAGCCCCACAAACAGACAGTGGTATCAGGACATAATATCATGAATGTAATAAATCAATACAATTAATATAATTAATGAATATCATAAATATAGTTATTGAATGAATAATGTGAAATGTAATCAATGAATACCACAAATGTAATTATATCGTGAGTGTAATTAATGAATATCATGAGTATAATTTTTAAAAAATGACTCTACAGAGAGTTAATAAAATGAAGACTGCAGTCTAGGTTTCCTTGTTATCTTCTTTGAGGGAGAAGTCAGCTTTGAGCACTTAGAAGAACTGGTCACTGATCATCTGATTCAGTTTTTATTATCTTTTCTTGTCATTGGACTTTTGAGTAAATATTGATCACATCAGCTTGATATTGGTCTATCCACAAAGTAATCAGAGTACATTATCACTTGCTATCCACTTAGCTGGATAGAGCTCCTCAAGTATGACTAGAGTCCTGTTACCTCTGCTAGAAAGAAGACTGGGAGAGTCACCATTGACACAAGCCTTTAGAACATAGCCAACAGTCTTCTCCAAGTCACAGGAAACCACCCAACAACTGACAACTAAAGTAGCTGTCCGATTTAGCACAACCCAGGAGAGTCACTCTGCCACATGTCCCTTGATGTTGTCAAGTCTGACTGCATCAACCAACACACTGTCTCTAGATTGTGCTCTGGTCATTGGATGTTGCAGACATTGCTTTGGAGATACATAGTCAACTAAATGAGCAATGCTTTGAGAAAAGAACGCCCCAGATATTCTTGCAGAGCCTATAAACCCCTAGCACTTCATGTTTTGTGAGAACTTAGGGACAAGGGCATGTCTGGGGAAATAAGTTTGCATTTCATTTCATTTCTGTCCTTCCTTCCTCCTCCTCCTCCTCCTCCTCCTCCTCCTCCTCCTCCCCCCTCCTCCCCCTCCTTCTCCTCCTCCTTTCTTTCCTCCTGCTCCCCTGTCAGATCACCCTCTTGCTTTCTTTCCTCTTGCTTGACACAATGACAAAGTGTTTTCAAAGTTCTGAAAAGCAAGAAACAATACCTGAGGATTGTCAAAGGAGTTGTTATTTACTTGTATGCGTATGAATGTTTACCTGCATACATGTGTATTCACCATGCACATGTTGTGCCTGTGTAGGGCAGAAGAGGACATTGGATCCCCTGCAACTGGAGTTACAGATGGTCATGAGCCCATATACAGGTGCTGGGAACAGACTCTGGGTACCCTACCATAGCAGTAAGTGCTCTTTAACCACTGAACAATCTCTCCAGCCCTCAAAGAGATGGTTTCAGAATAAAGCCTCAAGGGTACCCAGGTGTCCTATGGGACACTGTTGTATGTGTCGTTTTACCTCTCCTGCCTTAACATATATGTCATGAAATTCAGAATCAGCTTACTGAAGGATGATGCCAACTCTGGAATGTTTCACTGCTGTGATATTACAGAACTGAGGAGCTAGCTGCTGGGTCTGTATCAGGTTAGAAATCAACTGTCTGTGTTGGTCCACATGCCCTGGTGCTTCTTACACCAAGTCTCACAGCCAAGGAGGCATTGTAGCACTCAGCTTGTGAGCTTCTCAGTGCAACCGCAATTCTTGCCCTTTATCTCAACCTTCCAGGAATTGGCATCACTATGGACATTACAATTAACTCATCTCACAGGATGTTTCCATCAGGGCTGGAAATCTTCAAGCATGTGGTTTGGGGGTTCTCGGAGGTTCATCACTGGGGGGGGTACAGAAGGGAAACAATACTGTGTTGGAGAAGGCAGAGGCTGAGGTGGGCTTGGAAAGAGAAGTGTGTAGTGTTTGTGAAACTCAAGGACAGGAGGGGTCTGTGTTCCTGCATGTGCACTCCCAACCCTGCACATTGCATGTGATCTGCTCCCTGAGAAGTCTTCCGGCATAACTCATCCCATTGATCTTTCCTGTGGGGAAGTCTTGTCTTCCCCATAGCCCATGAGGATCTTCTCTAAAGTTTCTCATCCTGTGAGCAATTTAAGAACAGCCTTTTCATTTGATTTATAATACAGGGCCTGGCAAGATGGGGGTCCACCTGTTCCTGCCCCACGTCTACTCCCCACCCCCAGTTCTGGAGTTATAGTTGTGCACCCACACTTGGCTTTTACTTGGGAGCTGCAATCCAAACTCAATTCTTCATGTTTATGCCACAGGTACCCTACCTCTGAGTCACCCTCCAGCCCTTCATGTTCATTATGTTTTTTTAACGGACACATGACATTGCTGTAAATCATGGCCAACATGATGTTTGAAGTACATATATATTGTGTTACAGTTGTATTTGTATTAACAAATATATCACCTAATAAAGTCATCAATTTTGAGGTAAGATTGCAAGACAGCATTTTCTTCGTATTTTAAAGAGCACAGTATAGTATTAACTATACCGATTCTACTGTGCAGTAGATTCCTTGGAACTTATTCCTCCTAACTGTGACTATATTATCTATAGGCCAATGTCACCCTGTCCCAAACACCCCTAATGGGAAAATAGTTCTGGGCAGAGAAGAGAGAAAATTCTTAAAGCCCGAGGCAAAACAAAAAATAGAAACCTAAAAGGATAGCAACAAATGAAAAGAAGTTTACTATCATTTGAATTACTAGAGAAATAAGTGATTGATTATTTTCTAAGCAAGTAATCAGTATTAGAGAAATAGCCATGTCATTGTGTCACACTGAGCAGAGAGATCCCGAGCCAAGCTAAGAGCTATAGACACTGTCCTCAGTGGCAGTCTTAGATGGCTGATGTTCAGGGTTACAGTCCACCTGTCCACTTGTGGTTCCTGGTTCTTCCCATCAGAGCAAACAGCACACTCACAAGATGCAAATTGAATGTAGCACACACAAATAAAACAGCCACTCCTCCTCCAGGACATTGGGGTTCTCAGGATCTGCTAAAGTAAATAAAATAAAATTTTTAAAACAATTCTTCCCACATCTGAAACACTCTTCAAAAGGGTGTCAGAACACTGGCTGCAGATATTAATTAGCAAATAAAAATTATTATATTTTTCCTGAGGTGTTTTCTTTCTTTCTGAGGCAAGGGGACAGATTTCTGCTCTTGTGAGTAAAACAAAAACTTTACAACATTCACTCCACTATCAGCCATGAAAGCGTCACAGTTGGAATTGCTTAAACAAATTCTCCTTACACTCTTAAATCTTGTGGTCAGCATGTTTGTGGTAGAACTCTACTCCCCTTAATATTTACATCTGTAAGTGATAAAGAAGTCCTGAGTTTGACTTCTCATGTTTCAGTTCCTAATCTTGGACAAAGATTTCATTTACACTCATGTTAATGCATTTGTAGAAATATTTGTTTATTTTTATGTGTGAGTGCACATGCATGTATGTACACCTGCACTTGTGTCTATGTGCATGTGGAGGCCAGAGGTCAATGTTGAGTGTGTTTCTCACTTGCTTCTCTGCCATACTGTACAGTGTGAGGCAGGGTCTCTTGAAGTAGACTGGCTGGGTAGTGAGGTCCCGAGTCTCTTGTCTATCCCCCCTGCACGGACATCAGAAGTGTGCACTGCCACAAGAGACTTTTATTGGCTGCTAGAGACCTGAACTCAACTCCTGATGCTAGCATGAGGACTTTGCTTACTTACTCAGCCATTTTCACTGTCCACTTGTAGAAATGCTTTTAAGTGGTTATCAAATTTCTCTTCAGTCTCTTGGTGTTTTTATTTTGCAGTTGATATTATGATCTAAGAAGAGACTCAAAAATACTTTGTGACATAAACCAGTAACATTTTTAATTTAAATAAAGATTTATTTTATTTTATTTTTCTGTGTGTGGGTGTTTTGCTAGCATGTATATATGTGTATCACATGCATGCAGAGCCCAAAGGGGCCAGAAGAGGGCATTGCCACAAGAGACTTTTATTGGCTGCTAGAGACCTGACACTGAGTTACAGACAGCTGTGAGCTGTCATGTGGAACTGGGGAGCTAGGGCTCTTAACCACTGAACCATCTCTCCAGTCCCTTCTAGTAACAATGTTTAAAACATGCTCAATGACTAAGTCAACAATTGAATTAGAGTTAGGGTATATATTACCATGCAAATATCCTTACTGAAGACTAATTGACTCAGGCACACCTGTTGATTGGCCATTCAATATATGCCAAAGCTCATGGGATAAGCAATGAAATGAATAAAAACACTGTTATAAAGGACCCCATTCTTTGGTGGAAGCAACAGATAAGTAAGCACATTCTGTTAGATGTCTGGTAGTATGGTGGTAAGAAAGCAGACTAAGTAGGTGGGGAAAGAAGGGGGCATGATGCTAAGCTAATCTAAGTAAAGAGGAAAGTCTTTGATAGTGACATTTGCTTATTTACTTAAATTTTGTGTTGTATAATAGGATGTTTGGATCTACAAATTTATCATGAAACAGCATCATTGAGCCAATTAATGTGTCCTTCGGTTCACAATTATGTCATATTTTCTGTGCTTGTGTGGAACTGGCACAAGAGCTGACCTTGGGTGGAGTCATAGGGACCACACATAGGAGAATCAAATGCTTTCACAAAATGAGTGACTAAGAGCAGATTTCCAAAGAAAGATGGGCAACAGGAGGGTGCAGACTGGTTAGCACTTTAGAAAGATGACGGTGAAAACTTTGGGTTTTATTCTGAAAAGTTAGGAACCTCTGATAGGTTCAGACAGGACAGTGGGGAATCCTACTGAGAACTCAAAGTATGCAGGCTACTGCGTAAACCAAAGCAGGACAAAGCCACACACCAGCACTGCCGCCATCACCCCACCACCCTGAAGCACAAGCAAGACAGTCAGGGAGAAGAGGAGGCTGAGCAATAAACTTGGCAAAAAATAATGGAAGCAAAGAAGAGATTGAGATGTGGCCAAACTCTGAGTGTATCCCAAAGACAGAGCCAAGAGCAACAGATAACACATTGGAAGAAGATCTTAGACAGAGAAGAGCCAAGAAGACGCCAAGGATCTGGACGAGAACAACTGGACAGATGACGTTGTCCTGTGCAGAGATGGGAAATGAGGAAAGGACAAGTTTGAACTGGATAGTTAGTCAGGCAGTCAGGATTGAGGAGATTACATTTAAAACGTTAGTCATCGATCCAACAAGGCAGGTGGATAAACAAATCTTGAGTTGGGGAGGCTGACCCAGGCTGCACACAGACATTCGGGAGCCATCTGTGTGGAAATGGCATTTACTAGATGAGATTAAGAGTCTGCATAGATGGAGAAGGAAGGAGGCATGGAGGCTGGGCTCTGGAGAGCACCAACATTGGGAGGTTCAAAGAATAAGAAGAATCCAATAAAATTTATAAGAAGGAGCAGACAATGACACAAGAAGAAAGCCAGAAACAAATGGTGCAGAAGCCAGGCAAGGAGAGCTGCAGGAGGGGAGCGACTGGCACCACCCTGCCGACAGATCGAGAAAGAGAGGAGCAACACGCGAAAACTGGGTCCAGCGGGCAGGTGTTTCAGTGGAGTGACAAGCAAAATCTGATGGGAATGTAGCCAAGAGACCACCAGAAAAACACAGGATGGCGACAACGGATGCAAGAAGCAATGCTGGATTATCTCCAAGACATCATAAAAAGTGGTGTGGAGATAGCAGATTCGGAAAAACAACTTTGAGAATTTCCAACATAGAGTAATGAGGCAGGTAGTGGGGGGAGAGGGACATCACCAGGGAAGAGGGCACAATGGTGACGTCACCGGGAAGAGGGCACAATGGTGACGTCACCGGGAAGAGGGTACAATGGTGACATCACCGGGAAGAGGGCACAATGCAAAGGGGCAAGGGAAACGGCATCAGGGCAGCTTACCTCTCAGAGCACTGCCGGGATTAAAAAAAGAGGAAAGGACAGGAGATGATGGCCAGAAAGTGGGCTGCCTGCCACTGAGACGATGAGGGGCGGGGCACAGTTAACAAATGATGTGATTGAGAGACAGATCACTGGAGGTGGGGTAGTGTGTATGTGCAAAGGAAGTAAAAAGATGAAGGGAGATGTGGACATTGAAATCCTCATGAGCTGTGAAAGGCGTTTCGTGGAAAGAATGACAAATGCTCTAAACTCCTCAAGAAGTGAAGTGGCCACAGGTTTACAGACAGCTGTCCTTGGGAAGAGGGGGATGTGGAAATGAAGAATCTCACAGCGAAGCTCAGATGAAGGCGGGGCTGGTGGAGGGAGGATAAATGATCTGGAAGAATGAAGGACGAGTGGGGAGGACACTTACTTACCTCCAGCCCCAGCGACAGCAATGGAAGGAGTTAATCACCAAATCACTGAGCAGCCATCCCCTTGAAACACAGTTGAGGACAGCTATGTCTTCAGGGCAGTGGGTGAGCAGTTGGATGTAGCAGTTCTATGAAGTAGCTATAAATACTAGCTTAGTAAACACTGAAAGGCTGCTCACAGTGCTAGCATTGGCTGGGCCATGCCCACCCTTGCTTATGTATTTCTGCTTATTCAATATACTGCTTCTGGTGACGACTCGGCTCATAGCCATGGTCACTGTACCTCCAGCTAGGATGAAGTTTATCCAAGGCATGTTTCCTCCCTTTGGCTTCTCTCAGCCTTCTTGTGCTTAGGGACCACTAGACATCTACACCGAGCTTGGAGCCATTTTAGATCGGGAAATCAAGAGCAAATACAGAATTTACAAAATTGTGATGCTAATATGCCACAAAAGGACACCTTCTTACAGTATGAGAGCTGAACCCCAAGTGTCTTCTTACTCTGACCTGTGAATGTGCAGAAATGAATACAAACACACCGGAAATATTTATAGGTGAGTTCACAAATACAGCAATCTGTGTGTGAATAGTGAGGCTCAACCCCAGGTTGGAAGCAGTTCAGAGAGGTTGGCATAAGTAAGGGTCCTGCCGAAGACCTTGAGTTCCAGAGGACATGGTACAGGTGCTTGCAGGAAGTCTGTGTTAGTCACTTTCCTGTGGCTGTGATAAAACAGCAGGACAAAAGGGACTTACACATGAAAAGATTTGTTGTGACTCATGGTTCCAGGTGGAGAGATTCCATTCATAGGGGGAAGGCATGGCCTGGAGGCAGAAGCAGGGAGCTGGCTCATTACATTTCAGCCTCACACAGGAAGCGCGCACGCCCACACACA
>CABHPQ010171941.1:15782-49871 GCA_902168405.1 Peromyscus aztecus | reverse complement strand
GTCATGTTTATGAATTCTGGAGATTCAAACTCATCTCATCTCACACTTGCAGAGTAAGTACCTTTATCCACTGAGCTGTCTCCCTAGCCCAGGTGTGTTTCTATTGATGAGATTATCTGGGACTTCAGCAGGTGTGGAGTCATGAAGATTTGGAGATCGAGCGACTCTGGGGCCTGTTTTCTCAGTTTCCCACTGCCCTGAAAGGCTGGGGGAGTCTTTTGTCTTCTCGAGCAGAAAGGGGAATGCTAGTCAGCTTTTCTTCATTGTGACAAATGCTTCAGAGAACTGGATTCAGAAGCGGGAGGGATTTATTTTGGCTGATGGTGTTATGGTTGGCTAACTTCCTTGGTTCTGAGACTATAGTGACGCCAAACATCTTGGGGAAGGGTGTGCTGGACAGAGCAGCTCCTCTCACAGTGGCCAGGAAGCAGAGTGCAGGGACAGGGAGATGCCCTCAAAGGCAGACCCCTTTCCTGTGATCTACTTCCTACAAGCAGGCCCCACCCTGTTACTACATGGTATGAACTCATGAATGTATGGATCCACTGGTGAACCAGTCACTGCTTAGTGATCAGATCCAACATCTAGTGAATAGATCCAACCTCTAGTGATTGGATCCAACATCTAGTGAATAGATCCAACCTCTAGTGATTAGATTCAATATCTGGTGAATAGATTCAACTTCTTTGAACCTACTTGTTCAAACTTTGAATGAGTAGGCCTTGGGGAGGTATTCCAAGCCACAGTGGGGAGTCACCTCTCCTGTTCTTCCTGTGGCAACTCTCAGGGCCCAGCCTGTTGTACCTCCAGTTACTGAGGACGACAGGACAAGCTCTGTCTGAGACTCTAGAAAGCCAGTAGAGCATGGCAACCCTCTACTCCTGGTGTTTGGTTTCCACTGCTAAGCTCGGGGACTTGGGCAGGTGTAGCTGGTTTATTTGGCTTCCTTGTCCTCCTTTGTGAAAGGGGATCCTGAGAATCGCCTGTAGGATTGATAGGATCCGGTGAGAGGAACCACAAGATGCAGTCAATATCTGGAAGCTGCCGGTGAGCTCAGGCCTCCTCCTGCAGACTTGTCTGAGGACAGTTGGGCCTGCCGAGACTCCTTGCTGTCTTTGATGACAGGGTCTGAGTGTTCAAGGTGGGACACAGGCTTCCTTTGGGAGGAAGATGCTGTGACTGATTCTATTCAGTGAATGTCTTTACACTATACTTCTGGTTTATACATACTCCATTCCCACCTCTCTCCACCCCGCAGGGTTCATATTGTTCCCACTTGACAAAAAGAAAACTCAGATTAAAAAAAAATGGAGGTCTCATGAACAAACCATAGCTGGGAAGCAGCTGTGTCTCCGAGTTTATGGTGAAGTTAAGCAAGCTTCCTGTTACATGGATCACCTCCATCCTAGTTCTAGGGTTGGCTGCACAGAGTATCTGTCTCTCTCCTCAGCAGCAGTGGATGAATTGTGGATGAGGCAGTGCGCTTTCCAGGTCATGGTCCTAGGTAGCCATGCAGGATATAAGAACCCTATTTTTCCCCCCTACTACCGCACTCCCATGCATCATACAGAGTCAACACTCCTCCCACACATGTAACTGTTCATTATTTTATATATAGTGGCTAGTTTGACATATAGTAGATGCTCAGTTAATATATTTTGAGTGAATAAACATCTCTTTGTTCTTGCCATTAAAATCATATTGGGGGCTTGGAGAGATGGCTCAACAATTAAGATCACTTGCTGAACTTCCAGAGGACCCAAGTTCAGTTCCCAGCACCCATGTCAGTTGGTTCATAATTGCCTCTAAGTCCAGCTCTAGGAGATCCACTGCCCTCTTCCGACACTTGTATGCATGTAGCATATACTCACATAAACACATACATAGATAACATTTTTAAAAATTTAAATTATACCATGTAGAGTATACCAGAGCTCTCATAATTATTACAGGACTGTTCACAATAGCCAAGGTATGGAATCAGTTCAAATAGCCAACAATGGGTGAATGGATAAAGAAAATATAGCATATATATCCACACCAAAAAAAGAGAAATCCTGTCATTTGGTTTATTTTGGCTAACTGTTTCATAGGTTTCAATCCATAATCAGCTAACTCCATTGCTTTGGGTCTGTGGCAAAGGAGAGTATCATGGCACAGTGGAGGAGGCTGTAGGGCTACCAGGAAGCAAAGAGGGACAGAGGAGTAGCTGGGGTCCCACTGTCCCCTTTAAGAGCATACCCACAATGGCCTCATCTATCCACTAAACACTGAGGGTTCTGCTGCCTCCCAGGACTGCAGACTAGTGGGCAAGCCTTTCACACATGAGCCCTTGGTAGTTAATCCAAATCTAAACCACAGCAGGCACGAGAATACAGTTAGTTCCCGGCTCTTCAGCACAGTGAGGTGCCTCTGGCTTCAACAACTTATGTATTAATAAGGAACTGACAGGTGTCCAAGGAGATGGACCTATAGTCACTGTATCTGATCATGAACACATCGTGTGTATGCACGTGTTTAATTATCACTGTGTCAACCAAAAAAAAAATGTCCTATCCTGACAGTTTTGAAATGACTCTGCACACACACACACACACACACACACACACACACACACACACACAAAGCAGAATGATATAAGTGTGGAGGGTGCTAAATGTTGATGCTCACTGGGGGGGGTCTTTGGCACTAATTTTTGTCATTTTTTTCTGTATGCTTGAAAAAATTTAACATTTATATATCATTAAATTCATAGTCTTGTTATTCCTGATGTGCCCCTGTTATATAGCCAATTCTCATTGTTGGATTTATGTACGTGTGTGTGTGTGTGTGTGTGTGTGTGTATCTTTTGCCTTAATGTCCCTAGTGTTTTTACATACACATTTTGGCTGTCTCAGATTCTTTCCCGATAATGAATTTCTACATGTAGGATTACTAGAAAAACTAGTGGACCTTTTCTTCAGAGTCCTTTTGCTGTGTTGCTTACCAGCAAGAGTGCACAGAGAGTGTCCTGGTCTCACCAGCAGCGTCTGTTTCCTTTTTCTTTTTGATGTACTCCATCTGGTTTACAAAAACACAGGTTATGACTGACTTGCACTACTGGGTTTTCCTGGGGCCAGGCGATGTTCATCTGTTTACTCTGCTGCATCCATTCTCCACTCACCCATCTCTTGGAAGGATTTCTTTCTTATGCTGTGAAAATATTCTGGTCCTGTGTTTTCATTGCAGACATTTTCTCCTATATTATCATTCGTCTTTTATGTAAATGGCATGCTTCAATGTACCAAAAGACAAAACAAAAAAACAAAAACAAAACAAAACCTTAATCTTACGGGGAAAGTTTTTTGTTTGTTTATCAAGATAGGGTTTCTCTGTGTGTAGCCTTGGCTGTCCTGGAACTCACTTTGTAGACCAGGCTGGCCTTGAACTCAGAGATAGGCCTGCCTCTGCCTCCGGAGTGCTGGGGTTAAAGGTGTGTGTGTGCGCGTGCGCACCACACCAACCTTACAGGGAATTTTTAAGTGCTTCTCAGCTGAGCAGCTTTCAGTTTTTAACCATGACTTCAACTCTGACTGCTGCAGGAGGCACAGTGCCCAGGGCACACACACTGGGTTCAAAGGCCAGTTCTGCCCCCTCTTGCGTTGACTCTGGATACATTTCTAATCCTTGGACGGGTTTCTCACCCTTGAAATGGGATGGTGAGATTAGCTGTGGCCTAGTGCTGTCAGGAGCAAATGAACTGTTCCTTAACAGAGTGTGTTCCCGAAACACAGGAAATGTGACTCAGGTACTTTACTTTTCTTGTGACCTCCTGCAGCCAGCCAGAGTGTTGTATCATTTGGAAAGGAATTTTGTTTACAAAGCTAATGCCTTATCAGTGAAAGGAAGCCAGGTTTGTCAGGCAGAGCACAGATATGCTCGATAAATGTTTGCGGTGTAGAAACTGGCAAGTGGCCACTGATAGGGGGCTAATCAGACACCTGTATTTGAAGTTGTTTAAGTCAGATTTCTTTTTGTCTGTGTAACAGAGCGAATGAGTAAGAGAGGGATGAAGATAGATGGGCTATGTACACATGAGTATATGTGTGCACCTGCATGTGCATGTCAGAAGTCATGGGAGCACATCAGATGTCCCGTTCTGTCACTCTCCTATTCCTTTGAGGTGGTATCTCTCACGGAACCTGGAACCAGATGGTGGTCAACTCCAGTCATTCTCCTGTCCCTGCCCCCATCAACAGTGGGGTTGCATTGGCCATGTGCAGCTTTCTGTGGATCCTAATTCAGCTCCTCATGTTTGTGTAGCAAGTGCTTTTTACCCACCTGTCCATCTCTCTAGACTTTAAATCAGTTTGTTAGTTTGTTTTGAGGTTTTTTTCTAGACAAGGTTTCTCTGTGTAGTTTTAGTGCCTGTCCTGGATCTCGCCCTGTAGCCCAGGCTGGCCTCGAACTCACAGAGATGCACCTGGCTCTGCCTCCCGAGTGCTGGGATTAAAGGCGTGCGCCACCACCTCCCAGCGGTCCTCGAGCCTTTCTACAATGTAGTCCCTGGCTTGACTGTCCCCTTCATTGAGTCACTAGCCCTCACCTTCTCACCTAGGGCCCTTGTCACTTTAACCCCACTCTCCTGCCTTCCTTGGAGTCTTGATGCCATTTTTTTTTTCCAGCCCATGAGCTCGTATAGTTCAGGCAGAAGCAGCTGGGACTTCCCACCTTAGTGCTTCCTGTAGATGTTGGTTGAACACAGACCCTCAGAGACCTATTGAGAAACCTGTGAGCTGTCCAGTGTCCAGTTCCCCTGGTCTCGTCCAAGCCATGCTCTCTCAGAAGAGTTTATGGAAGCTCTTAGTGGGTACCGAGATGGCGGGCATGGCCTGGGAGCTGGGGTCTAGGACTGTATCTTGCCTGGTGTCTTATGTGGAGGAGCCACAGAGAGGCACTCCGGGTGGGTGCTGACTCTCCTGGGCCCCTGCTCCTGATAGCTCCAGCCAACAGGGCTGGGCAAGTGGTATCTACAAGGGAGACAACATGCCGCGTGTTCTAAGATCTGACTCGCTCCTCTTCCTTTTGTAGACCATGGGGGACATGAAGCTGGTTGCCTCATCACACATGTCCGCAACCTCCCACAGTGTGGATCCCTCGAGGGTCAGCTCCACACCCCTCACGGAGGCCCCTGCTTTCATTCTGCCCCCTCGGAACCTCTGCATCAAAGAAGGAGCCACTGCCAAGTTCGAAGGGAGGGTAAGAAGTGTGGTTGACTGGGAGACGGGGGATGGGGGGAGGGGATGTTCATCAAACTTGTCCTCAGCAAGCCTGACATGACGGAAGGCCGAGTCTTCCCTTGGACCGTCATATAAATTGAATGTGTACTATCTTGCTCTGTTTCTTGGTTTATGGTGAGCTCTGGTCTATGTTGGTGGACTCAGCAATGGAGGGGGCCATGCAAATTGACCATCCTGAGGTAGTTTGCTGCTGGGTATATTCTGGATACATGGTCTTGGTGTCAGGAGGAATGCACCTTAGGTTTAAATCTATGCTCCAAAATCTGGGCTCCTAAAAATGGACCGATTTCTCTCCTACTTCTTCTCTGGAAGGAATGTTTTATCAGCTGCCCTCCTGTTCCACCCAGAGTAGTGAGATGTCAGAATCTCCTGATTTTATTTTGTCACCTTTTGCCAGTGAATCTTGATCTCTTGCCCTCCAGGGTCCTCCATTTCTTCTTCTGAAAGTATGAATGACAGTTTCTTGCCTGCTTCCTGTTAAATAGATAAGGATGAGAGCAGAGAAAAAAATCTGTAAGGATAGCTGGTGCTATACCCCGTCAGAAAGCCTTTTAGAAAGCTGTTAGGCCTTAAATCAGCTTTACTCCGAGGTGACGTGAACATGAGGGAGGTTATGGGTAATGTTCATTTGGAGATCAAGCACAGGGGTCCCAGCCCTGGAAGCTGAAAGGTTTTGCTGTGAGCACTCAGTGAAGTCTGAGGAATTCTTAAGTTCCCCTGTGACAGTAAGCATGAGCTCCTGGAAGCTATGGAAGAAAGAGGTCCAGCAGATGTGTTTTGGATGCCATTGGCCTTATCTTTGTGTAGGTAGCAGGTTTGGCCACATAGTCCTTTGGAGAGTGTGCTGAGGCTTCTGAGTTGGAAAAAGGCCAGAGCTGCCCTGAATTGTATTTACGCCAGGCACTGGTCTGTCTAGTTAGGACCTGTGCTAATGGGTCTGCCCTAATATCTAATTTTTTATATATTTTATCTAAAGCAGACCACGGGGGCAATGTTGGGGATGTTTGTGGGCTCCCCAGCATGAGGCTCTCTTCTCTTGGCCTGAATTTAGTCTACCTCCTCTCATCTCCACCCCAGGAAGGAACCTTGAGCGTTCAGAAATGGCTCTGGTGACCACAGAAAGGAAGGAAGTGCTGGTTCATGCCACAGCATTGGCGACCCTTGGAAACATTCTAGTAAGCGAAAGAAGCCAGGCAGGAAAGGACGAAACCACACGATTCCATTTCTATCGCATGTCCAGGATGGCATGTCTGAAGGACAGAAGGAATAAACGATCCCAGCAGGTGGAGGAGAGAGGGATGGGCGTGGCTGCAGTTGTTACAGCTTCTTCCCGAGAGAAGGTGAAGACGTTCTGAAATTAGATCGTGATGGTGGCTGTGTGACTTTGTGAATGTTCTTATAAAATGCTGAACTGTACACATTGTAAAATTTAAAAGCCATTTAAGACGTGCCTTAGTCAGCAGAACCCCCCCCCCCCCCGCCCCCCATCCTCCTACCACACAGCTTCTGAGAGGCAGCTCCTTCCTTGGCTCCGCTTCCTCACAGCACAGCGAAGCCCCAGCGTCTGTCCCTGCCACTGCCACGAAGGAGCCGTAGCTTTGAGCTGAGAGCTTGGGACCTAGCAGTTAGCATACCTGCTCTCTTGTACCTTGGGTGAAGCTAGGGTTTCTGTATTTGAGGAAAAAAAACAACAACAACAAACAAATTCTGGCTGTTTCTAGCCCAGAACAGCCAATAAGACCTTAAAAGTGCTTCATGATGTCAAAAAGTGTCGTAATGCAGTACTTCTCTGGTTGAGCTGAAATTCACATAATACAAATTTAATCATTTTGAGCAATTCAGTATCGTTTGGTGCATTTACCAAGTTGTGTAAGTTGCCTTTCTGTTACTGTAACAAAATTACTGAGTTAAACCCGCCTTTAAAAGGTGGTTTCTTTCGACTCATGGTTTCTGAGCTTTCGGCCGTGGTTGGTCCCTTGCTTTTGGGCCTGTGGAGGAGCAGCACATCGTAGTAGAGAAAGCTACTCTCTGTGACCCAGAAACAAAGAAACAGAAGGAGCCAGGGTCCCAACAGCCCCTTCAAAGGCACACCTAATTTCCTTTCACTAAGGCTCCACACGCTAAAGGGTCTACCACCTCCCAATAGGGCCACCCTGAGGACAAGCTTTCATCACATGGGCTTCTTGGGGACAATGTAAATCCAAATTGTAGCAATGTTGACTGCAGAATTCTTTTTGTTTGTTTGTTTGTTTGTTTGTTTGTTTGTTTCTCGAGACAGGGTTTCTCTGTGTAGTTTTGGTGTCTTCTGTCCTGGATCTCCCTCTGTAGACCAGGCTGGCCTCAAACTCACAGAGATCCGCCTGGCTCTGCCTCCCAAGTGCTGGGATTAAGGGCATGCACCACCCCCACCCAGCCTGACTGCAGAATTCTTAAAAACGGCGTTGTCTTTGGAGTATTTTATTTGACTTCTGGTGACCCAGTCGATGACTCTGCATATTCCCTGTGGTCTGTGTGCTCCTTTTGAATCAGCCCATGGGCCTGCCCTGCTGCTTGCCACCTGACTTTGGCAGCGTGCTGGTATAGCATGTACAGAAGGCTGTTAGAGAGGGATATGCAGATAGTCTCCGGCTTACTTGCGGCGAGAGAAGCTATGGCAGAAAGCTGTCTATCAACACATGTGCTCTGTGGCCACAAACACACGAAGACATTCACATCAGGGAAGGGCCACCTCTAATGACCCCAGGATGAGGAAGCTGGTTGTGTTGATACCAAAGCTGAAGCTGAGCCAGGGACATCATGTCCTTGTGCCCTCACAGAAATAAGGTGGTATGTCATGGCTTTGAGCAGGGGTTGCTGTTAGGAGAAACTGAGCTCTGAATGTAGGCTCCCACATGCTTGGCCAGAGGTGCCAGCTGCCCCCCAAGGCTGCCTCTGGACCTCTGCACCCAGCCTGCAGTGCCCTCCTCTCTGGGCACACAGCCTGCTCAGTGGCATCATCTGTACCTGTGTCTGTCTCACAGCCACTACAGGACCGCAGTTTTGGGGATTGGACTCTCGAAGGAGCTCTCTCCAGGGTACCTTTGAGGTCATGCCTCATCGTTCAGTTCTGCCCAGCAGTTCCTGTTGGACTCCCCATTACTAATGCCCAAGGACCCCTGCTGGCTTCCCCTCCTTCTTGAGAGTTGCCACTCTAAGTGGAGGGGCCAGCTTCTTCTGGAGAGGCCAGGACTGTGCCCTCACATCAGTGGATGCCACGGATGTGAGCAAGTCGTGAAGTCTGTTTCCCCACCACCTCCAGGGCTGTGATTAGCAGTTGGTTGAAACTTGGCCTTACTGTTTTTATCCCTGAAAGCTAAAAGCAACTGCCCGCTCACTCCCATTTTCCTATCATGCCTGCTTTAAAAAAAGACCTAAGCGAACCCCTCCTCTGGTAATGCACCTCTTCTCATCAGCAAGACATGGGTGACTTTAGAGGGGTGCTGTAGTTGCCCCCTTGGGTTCAGGCCCCTCTGGAGGCACTTCAGACTTGAGCCTTTCTTCCCATGGGGTCAGGTCTGTTGCATCCTGTAGCCCTTTCCCACTCTGTGACAGACTCATTGAGCAACGAACACCCAACCTATACCCATTCCCCTAGCGGGCTCTTCCAATCCCTGAGATAACTCTCGAGACTTCCGCTGCAGTTCAGCGTGGCCCAGTGATGCATCTGGGCTGAAGTCATCTAGGGAGCTTCAAGGAAAGCTGTCTTCTCATGATTCAAAGTTAAGGAGAAAAGACATCGTGGATGCTCTCTCTCATTTTCTACCTTCCCTTCTTCCTGCCTTGAATACAGATGCAATGCCGTGCTCAGTCATTTTAAAACCATGAGACAGTAATTTGGCACACTGAGGACTGGCTGGGGGCGGGAGAACAGCAGTGAAGGACTAGCAACCCAGAGACAATCCTAAGGCTTCGAGACTTTCCAAGATAAGATCTTTAGCTGTGATTATCCGTCCAGGAAATTTTACAAAAATAGCTTCCCAACTGATGCAGGTCCAATGATGCGTACGTAGAGATGGCGTCCCTTAAATGATGGACTGCACAGGGCCCGGCTAGAAGCTCTAGTGGTCCCTTTCCAGATTTACTAGCCATGACAGGTTGCCTTATTCTGAGTTGAGTGTGGCCCTGAAGTCGAAACATTCCAGAAGAATTCCTTCCTTCCTGGCTGTGGCCGTTCAGAAGAAAGTCTTGCACTTGGAGGTAAATGGACCACTCTGTGGCACTCCTTCTGTGCAATCAGGTCTAGGTAACTGGCTCAGCTATGTCTTTGAGTGTCCATGTGTGGGCGGGGTTCTGCACACCCAAAGCTTGAGAGATTGTTTCCAGAAATTCACAAAAGTTTGCCTTCGTGCTCCATCTGTGCCCCCTTTAGACACAGGCACCCCATGCTGTGCCCTGAACTTACATCTAGAAACCCCTGTTCTTCCATCCAGCTGTACCCTCTCCATACGGCACTTAGGACCCATCGGTTTTTACCACATGGTCCTGAACATACATCCAAGGCCTACGAGAACCTCTTCCCATGACTCTCATTGCTGGTTCCCAGTGGTGCGCTTGTCCACTTATGTGCTGAGGAGGATCTTCTCACCACAGGCCCCCACTGCAGGATGTAGGGAGGGTGGGGACTGATGTCCAGGACAGCACGGCTGCCTGGCAATCTTTGCTGGGCTTCCTTGTGAGCCCAGCCAGGGCCCCACTTGTTGGGCCAACTGAAGTACCCCTGGCTGTTCTCTGGCCCATGTGGGGAACTGCAGCATTGGTGGGCTGCCTGTCTACCACAGGGTCCAGTATGAGAAAGGCAATGGTGGGGAGATACTAAAATCAGTGGAGATTTCTTCCCCTTTGCCCAGGGACTTACCATTTTCAACAAACAAATAAAACCACAGCCCAGTCCATCTGTTCTGCAGACCCGAGGGAGTTAATGCTTTAAGGCGCCCTGAGAAGTACAGCCAGAATAAGGTTTGTTTGACTTGGGCCCTTGGGCTCACTGAGGTGGGCCTCCTGCGGTGTGCTGCTTTGGCCTTCTCAAGGCTTCAGCCTTCTCAAGGCAGATGCTGCTTCAGCTGTGGAGAACGGAGAGGGAGCAGGAGAAAACCTACCTTGAAAGGGGAAATAATGGCTTCCATTTGTGCTTGAACCAATAGTCGTATCAATTCCCTGAGGCCTTCTTCCCAGTTTCCGTCCAACTGAGAAGTAGTCGCTGTATTCAAAGGCATGAGGAATTTAAATGCCATGCCTGGCCTCCACTGGTCCCCAGGAGTCCTAAGTGTTGTGGTGTGGAAAGGTGTGCATGCATAAACAGCAGCCGTGACCGTGTGTAACCAGAGAGTTGCAGGAAGTCTATCAACAGAGTTACCGCTGTGGGAGGAAGGGAAATAGGGTTGTCATGGCTGAGGGGGTCACACATGCAACCCTAGTCTTCTTATCCCCACCTGGGAGACTCCAGAAAGTGCTATGCCGGAGCGTTTGCACCTAGACCTTGTGTGTCACACACCATTTGAGACTGGCTTTCCTTCCACAGGTCTAATCCAGTTTCTTGAATTCAGTGGCTGCTTCTTGTCGGTCTTTGGGCCTCAAGAGTAACACAGTACCTGCTGTATGACTGTGTGCTCAGACCATTTTTGCCTCACTGAGGACACCAGAGTGGAGTTGTGCCTGAGCTTCCAGCCATTTCCAGTCCCAGTGGCTCTGAGCTCATTCTAAGCACAACTGCAGCATCCCTCCCACCCTCCCCATCCATGTCCTAGGGCTCTTGCTCTTCCCCAGACTGTGCCTGGACCAAGATGCACTTCCTTTTCCTCCCCACTTTATTGACTTAGGTTCTGTTTCCTTTAGACCACTTTCCTTAAGTATTACTTTTAGCTATTTTATTAGAGTACAGAAGAGCCATGGCTGTAGGATGTGGACTGTTCCTGATAATCACACAAGATCAGTCATGAATTACTGTAGGAAAGACTTTGGTCTTTAAAATGTGTGATCCAGTAATCGTCTCTGTGCCTGTGTTAAAATGAAGAAAATAATTTCAATGTTAAGCTGTTATTAATGGCACTTGTTGCCAGGCCTGACTCTCTGAGTTCAATCCCCAGGATATACATGATGGGAGGAGAGGACCTGTGGTACATACTCCTGAGGCCCCCACAAATAGAATGAATACATATAATAAAATAAAACTTCAGAGGCAATGTGAAAGGTCTATTTTTCAGAGACAAGTGCCCATCAACAGTTTAGACAGACACTCAGAAATGACCCATGCAAATACGATATCTGTCTGAATATCCTTTTGTGTATACAGTGTGTATGTGCTGACCTGCCACCTGCTGTTCTCACTTAGTCCTGTTTCCCATGCATTTTGCACGTCAGTAGATGGATGCACCTCGTGATGTATTCACCAGCTTTTCCACTCTCCATCGCTCCCTCTGAATTTCCCTAACACTCCAGCACCAACTTAGTTGTGCTCTAGCCATTTAAAATCATGCCGGTGTTTGTTATCTTTTGCTTCTGTAATGAGAGTGAGTTCTTCAAGGTCTGGATCTGCACTATTGAATAGGATAATCACTAGCCATGGGTGGTTGTTTAACTTACATTAATGCTAATTGAAATGAAATAAAATTGAAAATTCCTTTCCTTGGCCATCCTAGGGAAATAGACTTAGTAGGCCATACACATACTTTAAGTGCTCAGTGGCTTTATGAGGCAAATAGCTACTGTGTCAAACAGCACAGGTCATCGAGTATTTCTGCCACCACAGAAAGCCTTGTGGACATGCCTGATCTAGAGCATTCTTATTGATTCAACTATTAGGTATTGGTGATTCACAACTAAAAGACATGTTAAAAATAGCTGTTTTGGGTTGAAGAGATGGCTCAGCGCTTAAGAACATTTGCTACTTTGCAGAGGACTAGAATTTGGTTTCCAGTGTCCACATGGCAGTTCTTAAACTGACTGTAACTCCAGTTCCAGGGGATCCAAATCCTTCTTCTGGCCTCTGCTGCACACACATGATGCATATACACACACTCAGGCACATAAACATATGCATATGCATAAACCAAATAAGTATTTAAAAATACTTTTTTAAAATAAGTGTTCTGTTCACAATAGAAATGAAACATTGAATTCTTGAGAATGTACGTAAGGCATAAGATGTGTCCAAAGGATAATGTCACCTCTGGAAGAGAGAATGTTTTTCTCTAATCCTCTGACTGTAGCAGGAATGCTAGCCTTAGCTCAGCCAGCATGAGTTTACTCCCTAGATTCCCACAGATATCTGCTCCAGGTGGCTAGCAGACATTGCCTACATGCCACAGCCCATGAAGCAACAGAATGGGGTGATAGAGTAGATATTGCTGAAAACTAGTTGTCAGCAGTTGGTGGCCACATTTGGTTGCCGTGGTAGATTGAGCAAACTTAGTAATTCCTTGCCTTCTACCTATGCCATGGAAATGAACTTAGGGAGGTCCAAACGAGGATGAGTTCAGAGCTGCACTGAGTACCAAAGAAAAGGGCATCCATGGTTTCGAGGTTCCCTGAAGGATCCCCCACTGTTCGTATTGGAGCAGACCTAGGATGAAGACTCCACAGAAGACAGAGCTTCCTATTTGAGGTCAAGGATCTGAGGATTAAAGGAAAGATGGTTTTCTAACATCTTTGTGGAGAATATTAGAGGTCTTAGTGTAGCTATTAGCCAGTCTTGGGGGGGCGGGGGAAGATGTTTCCTTTGTCCCAGTGAGGAGAGTTGGATGTGCTGTATGCTTGCTGCATGGCCAGAGTCTCTTAAGGGAAGTTCGTCAGGAGACTGCCCCACATGCAGCGTGTAGCTATCCCTCCATTTAAGAGGATGGGCTTGTATTCAGTTCTGGAAGGTTCATTACAGCTACCTACGTTTGGAAACTAGTTCTTTAGTCTGAATTAGATAATGAATGGTGGTCCCGAGCCATTTGAGGAAAATGTATATGATATTATTATCAACCTGTAGACACAGCTCAGAAGTGTTAGTTTTGTTACAGAAAGCAAATTCTGAAAGCTTTGGCAAGCTGGAAGTAAAGCAGCAGTGAATGGGAAGCTGGAGGTAGGAGAGGAACAGCAAAGTATAGGACACAGCAGTAAATATTCTCTGGGATGGATGGGTCGGATAACCACAGTTCAATTATGTGACTCAGAAACGGTAATGACAGCTGGGTGAGGTGGCACATACCTGTAGTTTCAGTGCTTGGGTAGCTACGATCCCACAAACAACAAACAAACCCCCAATGATACAGGTAAATAAAGTCCACTCAGGAGCCAGATTTGGCACCTTATGCTTGTGGTACTCCCAGGTTACTATTTGAGTTACTATTTACAAGTAGAAAGCTTACTCCTACAGTTCTATTCGAAGGGCCTTTCTTTCTTTCTTTCTTTTCTTTCTTTCTTTCTTTCTTTCTTTCTTTCTTTCTTTCTTTCTTTTTTTCTTTGTAAAAATGTATTTGTGTATGCATGCTGTGTGTCGTGTGTGTGTGTGTGTGTGTGTGTGTGTGTGTGTGTGTGTGTGCCAGAAGAAGGTGTTGGATTCCTGGGAGCTGGAGTCACAGGTGGTTGTGAGTTGCCCAGTGTAGGTGCTGATAACACAAGGGGCTTTTCTTATTTTATTTTTTAAATTTTATCCTGGCATGATCGGACACCAAACAGCCTGGGAATTGAACCTGGGTCCTCTGGAACATCAGTCAGTGCTCTTAACTGCTGAGCCATCTCTCTCTCTGGAAGGGCTTTTCTTAACAAATAGGATTTGCCAGCATTTCCACATGGGCACGCCAGCTCAGCAGGTGCTATCTGCCCAGTCTAAGGATGTCTTTCCCAGGTTGCTCTCATCTCTACCATTTGCAGTTTTCTCCCAACACCAAGGCTGGTGCCCGTTGCCAATTATGACTTTGGCATCCCCTCAGTCCACACACACACATGTCTAAATTCATAGCAGGGCAGCAGAAGATGGGTAAGAACAGTCCTCAGATGGTTCTTCTCCACGCCCACTTTTTGTGGCTGGGTTTTCTGCCCAGTCTCTGTAGGCATCTGAGGTTGTGACCATGCCGTAGATGCCCAATAAGAGATCTAAAAATCCAAACAGAACTGGCAAGAGGAAGGCAGCCTAAGTCAGAGAAAGTCTTCACTTTTCCTAGTGGAAATCCTCTAAGTACTGTCTGAATGGGCACGTGGAAATGGAGAGGACATGATGGGTACCAGAGGCTGGGGAGGGGACGGAGGGCAGGAGAGATGGGCAAGGTTAATTGGTGAGTCCTAAAGTGTAGCTGGTGGGCTTAAGGAGCTTTGGGCTCCTATTGCATAGTAAATGACTATAAATATCAGTGCTGTGAACTCCAGGATGCTAAAAGGAATTTGAAAATGACCTCCGTAAAGAAACGATCCATGGCTCTTGAGCATAGATGTAACTGTGGTTATGTGACCTGTATAAACAACAGTCCATGTGTGCATGTATTGAAGCATTATATGGTACCACATTAATGCATGTAATTTTTATAACTTGATGTATCCACTAAAATGCATTTATTAGGAAACCGATCAAGTGCCTTAATTTCTTTTCCTGCTGCTGTGGTAAAATACTCTGACAAAAGCAAATAAAGAGTGGGGAGTGGTTATCCTGGCTCACAGTACAAGTGTAGATAGAGTCCAACATGGCCAGGAAGTCAAGCAGCAGGAGCTTAAAGCAGCTGGTCCCATTATATCCACAACCAGGAAGCAGAGAGCTGTGAATGCATGTTGCTGCTCAGTTCCCCACAAATGTAATCCAGGACCCTCGCCAGAGAATGGTGTCTGCATCCACAATAGACAGATCTTCCCACATCATCTCCCATGGTAGTTCCCAGAAGCCTATCTCTCGGATGATTTTAGATTCCATTTAGCTAATGATAACACTAATCATCACACCCAGAGAATATTAGTATTGATTATGAAGTTAATGATAAAAAGAATAGAAAGATGATTTTGAAGGCTGTGCTTGGGAAGTGATACTTTTGCAGGAAGGGGAAAGATTAAGAGGGGGGAAAACATCTTTTAGTCAGTTTATACTCTCAACATATACCTTTTACTTTTCATATGTTCTCATAGCTGGAGTGTCTGTTCACAGTAGATAAAAATTATGTCTGTAAAATTTTAAAGCATAATAAAATGCTTGTAAAAATATTTGTTCCAGCAACCCGAGTTCAGTGTCCAGATCCTGTCAGATAAACGATCAAAGACAAATCCAAAGTTTACACTGGAAATCTCATAGACAGCATTTGGACATGGAAAAACATGTAACTGCATCAAAATGCATTACACAACACTGCTGGAAATTCAACAAACAGAAATGTAAATACCTTTCAAGTGTTGTGTACCTGAAAAACGAGCGAAATAAAGCTCTCAAAGCCCGTTGCGGGAGCCATGAGGAGGTGGGATGTTTTCTTTGCTGGAAGCGTTGAGGATTAGCTCAGCCTCCTGGGACCCAGACTGGAAGAATGTTATAGGAGCAATAAAACCATTGATCCACTTTACCAAGAATTCTGTTTTGACACCGTAACTTAACTCTCAATGGGGAAGTGGGGAAAACAGCCAGAATAGAGATGCTCAGAACACTAGAAGAGCAGAAACGGAACCAGCCTGTACCCAGGGAGAGAGTGTTAAATAAATGCATCAATATGGCAGCTATTATATAATATCTCACCTGCTTGGCATTTGGGGGAGCTACATCCAGAAATGGAAATGTGTGAGAATAGCATAAAGTGGAGAGAAAGTAGAAACCAGGATGTGGCTTCGTAGACTGATCTCAATCTCGTGAAAGCACAGATGTGCTTATTACATGCGATTAGTAGAGGCTTCGGAGCCTTGGAAGTAAGATGTGGTGGTGGTGGTGGTGTTGGACATTCTCTAAATGTTATGTCCGTGACAGCTTCCCAATCAGAGAAGACAGGGCTGGCACAATTAAGATGGACCTGGCTGTGCTAGGGAGGGTCTTAGGTGCCTATTGTCTCAACTGTTTCCAATTAGCCTGTCTCTTTGCCCTGAAATTTAAGTGAAGTGGAGTGGCAGAATGAGCAGTTGGAGATGGAGGGTCCGGACCGAGGTGGTCTTACAGCTGCTATACTGCAGGTGGCCACAGGGTCAAGGTGTGGAGGACTGGGTTGTTGCTCGTCAGTGGGCTTGGGCTAGTGCCTGTTCATTTGCCTCATTTCTTAGAACCTTGTATGTGAGATCCTTGGTCAAGTGTCACATTCTTCAAAATTCAACGCTAGCTACAAAGATACCACTTTTGTAATAAAACAAAAGCAAGACGGGTGAGTTGAGTCTCCAAAGGGAGGGAAAAAAACCAACAGCAACAAACAAACATGGCTGCCACCCTCCGTGTCCAATTTTGGTAACCAAACAACTTTTTCTTCTCTGAAACCTTTTTCAGCTCTACCATCACATTGTGTTCTCTTTTTTTGCCGTGTTTGAGGCAATTTAGAATTCAGTCAGGTGATTACCATTCTGTACTATAAGAAGCAGTCTTGTCCGGGGTTTCTGCCTGCTATGGAGTTGCCTTATAGCTGTGGAGAAATCATTGCACCTCCTTCGAAAATCACAGTTCACCTGGTCCTAAGGCCCTGTAAGAGCTGAAATTCTATGACATATTTTATAGTATGTGATATTTCACATGTCTGACTTTTTTTTTTTTTTTTTTTTTGGTTTTTTTCGAGACAGGGTTTCTCCGTGTAGTTTTGGTGCCTGTCCTGGCTCTGTAGACCAGGCTGGCCTCGAACTCACAGAGATCCACCTGGCTCCTGTCTGACTTTTACATCATCATTGCCATCCAGATATGAGCTCCCTATGTAGCTCTAGCTGATCTGGTATTTTCTATGTAGTCCAGCCTGGCCTCGAACTCCCTATCCTCCTGCTTCAGCCTCCTGAGTGCTGGGATTACAGGTATGTGCACCACACTCTGTCTTTATTGTCTTTCTTTTAGGGATGGGGGTGCAGCTTCGGGGTGGAGTGAGTTCTTACATAGCATTCACAAAGTCCTCGGTTGGACTCTCCAGCACCGGAAACAAACATGGTTGTCTAATATTGAAAGCCTATTCCTCTGTTAGCTCCTGGTTGTTGCCCAGCACGGAGAAATTGTTTAGCCTACAGGCTCTCTAGATACTAGTCTCTTGCCTCATTAATGTCCTGCATTTATAGAAGGTAGATTTTTGAGTGTCTGGGTCTGATTCACTCAACTAACGTTTACTGAGCACTTTCTCACGGGCCAGACAGTTACTTTGTTGAGAACCAGAAATGTGTGAGAAGGACACAGGGCTGCCATTTGTGAACACAGCTGTATCTGCATTCTCCACATCACCCTGGGAGCTGGCCAAATAGTCTTGAGAGTTGTTTCCTTTTAGCATTCTATTATATTATTTGGTCTGTTTGTATCCGGTGCCAAGTCACTTTATAGGGTATTCTGATCAGATCTTACTTTTAATAATATACCAGACATCTGTGTGGCCTTGTATAATATATGAAGTCCTTCCAGTCTGAGAGTAGCGAGTGCTAATGACCTCTCTTCCGTTTCCCAGCACTCTGGGGAAACACAAGCAGAATTACACCAGGTGAAACACACAGGGAGCTTCAAGGACTCTTGAGAGCACAGTGCTCTGCGGGAGGGCTCCGGGAAGAGCAAGACTGGTGTTAATCACCTCCTACAAACCACATCCACCACCTCTGAGTGGTGCTGCTGAAGACTTAGTGCCTAGTGTTCCAGATGCTAGCTGCTCAGCCCTCCTGGGCTTATCTCCTGTGGTGAAGCTCTTCCTATTGCACAGTCTTGAGTGTTTCCTTTCAAAACAGAACCCTCTTAGAGTTTTGTGATCAGGCTCCTCACCAGCTTCCTCTGCTGTGCAGGATCAGTTCCCTGTGAGACAGATCATATGGACTCAACCCTTCCTAATGGTATTTGCTCAGGGATTAAGCACTCTTAGTACTGTTAAGAACGTTAGTGACGTTTGAATTTTTCTTTATTTTGTAGCCGAATGCTTGGCCCACATTGAAGTGTGTTCACCTCATGTGTGCCTGCTGCCCAGAGATCCAATGGCAGTGTCAGATCCCTTAGAACTGGAGTTACAGGTGGTTGGGAGCTGCTGCTTGGGGATGCTGGGAACCAAATTCAGGTTCTCTGCAAGAGCAACAAGTGCTTTTAACCCCAAGCCGTCTCCCCAGACTCATGAGGTAAGGCTTTATTATAAGCGGCCTCTAACGTCTGTTTTCCTCCTTAAACTAGGATGTTAGGGGACAGTCGTTTAGCTCAACTGACAACTTCCAGACCCTTCTCTTGTGCCTGGTTACCTAGTGTAGGGAGCCGTCAGCCGCCTCTTCCCTTCTTTAGCAACTGTCCAGGCTGTTCACAGCAATCCGTGTGCTGTGGACACTTCACGGGCTCCTCAAGGAAACATCCCACTAGCTCTTAAGAACACTGCAGCCCATGGCTTCTCCCAAAGCCCCAGTTTCTGCTTCCGTCTTGTTTCCATCATGATTGTTCCAGACCACTTGCGCCAGCTCTGAGGGACATCCCTTTGGCGGTTGCAAGCCTCGGTCTGCTTTAGATGACCTCAGCCATCTTGAAGCTGTTCTTATACAGGAGAGAGCACCTTGCCAGTGACAACGCCGAGATTGTCACTGGTGCTTATGCAATGCTGGTAATCGGTGTGTATGTGAGACTTGTGGGTTGGTAGGTCTAGAAACCATACGTGAACAAGATTGTGACTGGTGGAACCAAAAATCCTACCAGAATGCCAAACCCCTTTCCAGACTATATCAGTAAATAATCACATTCCGTTTCCCTTTTTTGTGGTCAGGCTAAGCAATTTCTTCATGCATACAACTCTTGCTCCCAGTGTCACAACAGTAGGCCCCCAAATGCCTCTCCCAATGGTCTTTGCCTATTTTAGTCTCCCCCAGGTAGGGTGGGATGGGTTGGTTTCACAGAGAACAGGTAACATCAGTCATGGCAACCACAGGAAGGTAGCTGAGGTCTTTAAGAGAGCAGCCAGCAGGAGAAACTGAGGTGTGAGCTTATAGGGACTGTGGGAGTACTAAGAGGGTAAGAGACGGTGGAGAGCTGAGACTGTGGAGCAAAAGACTCTAAGAACCAAAAGTGGGAGGCTTTGGGGAGCTGAGACTACAAGTTCTGGTCTCTGTAAGAGTTCCAAAGAGAGTTCCCGAATATTAAGAGTTGTGGTTCTCCCAACACCTGAAGCTCAGGAGCTGTAACTCTGGCTGCTGGGCTGCCTGCATTCAAAGCTGGAGCTGTGCTCTTCTGAGCCGAGTCCCCAGAATTACATGGGTCTAGTTTAGGGGTGTAAGATTTTAGTCAGCAGAGCCCGAGCTGTCAGCTCCTGGGTGTATAAGCCCAGCCACAGAGCATTAGGGCTTAAGTTGCCAACACTAAAGGATAATACACATTTTCAAATCTTACCTAAGGAAAAGAACCCACAACCACTTGTAATATCTGAACTGGCCCTTTTCCCATTGTCCCGTCACCTAGGCCTATGCCATCATCCACACTCTCTGGTCATCTCCTGGGCTTTGACTCCTAGGCATCTCTTAGCCTTTTTGATTGGATTCTGCCTTTCCAGTCTACCGGTGCTGGCTAGCCTCTTCCAAACCTTACCTCTTCCAGTTGTCTTATTCTTCTTGTCCATGCAGCTGTAGATTGTACCAGAGCTTTCTAGTATACTTTTGGTTTCAAGTTCTGCTTCTTTGGGAACTTGTCACTAGAATGAGACGCCCTTGTGAGCAAGTCTTTCTTCGTCTCTGGGTTCTCCTCCGCCTCTCAGATGGATCCCTAACTGTGGTAGGTGTACTGCCTTTGCACTGCCATGACCAGAATACCTGAGAGAACAACTTAAGAGAATTTTTTTTGAGGTTCAATCTATCATAACAGAGGTGGCAGGACAGAGGGACTCAGTCCGTGGCAGTGGGAACATGCAACAGGTGTTTACATGGTGGTGACCAGGAGAAATGCCAGGCCAGAACCAGAGATACGTATAGCCTTCAAAGGCCTGACCCCAATAACCTACTTTTACCAGCCATGTCCCACCTCTAAAGGCTCCACAGCCTTCAAAATAGCCCCATCATCTTGGAATTTAAACTGTTCTTTCCATGACCCTCTGAGATGATTTCATTTAATTATCAACCTGACACAACCTACAATCACCTGAGAAGGAAGTCTCTATGAGGGATTGTCTACTTTGGTTTGGCCCATAGTCATGTCTGTGTGGGATTGTCTCAATTAAGTTAATCAGAAGACCCAGACCACTGTGGGCAACACCATTCCCTATGCAGGGTATGTGTGTGGGAGGTAAGGGTGGTATCCTGAACTGTATGAGTGTAGAAATCAAGCTGAGTGCAAGCAAGTGTGCATGTATACACTCATTCCTTTATTCTCCTGACTGTACATGTGATGTGACCCACTCACTGTTTTAAGGTCTTGCCACCTTGGCTTTGCTGCTTTGGTAGATTGTAACCTGGAATTGTGAGCTAAAATAAACCTTTGCTTGCCTAAGTTGTTTTTTGGTCAGTTTATTTTATTATAGCAACATAAATGGAAATTATACCACCTCAGAGTGAAACATGCATTTAGTTGACTTAAACAGTTCCCATAGTTTTTAAGAGCTCCAACAGTGTCCAAAAGTTCAATGTCTCTTCTGAAACGCAAGGAAATTCTTAACTGTGAGCTCTTGTAAAATAATAATTAATAATAATAACTACAACAGGTTGCATGATTCCATCATACAATTGCACAATTCCAAAAGAGAAGATCAAGGAGATAGCAAGAAGAAATGAATCAAAACAACATTGAAACCCAGCAGAGCAGACTACAACAAAAAACCCAAATCCTAATATACCTCAATGTCCACAGTCCCTGCAGCATCCCGGGCACATGGTGACATATGTGGGCATCAGTGGGTTTGGGAAGATGTGTCCCAGTGGCCCTACACCTGTTCACACATGGCTTCTCTGCTTGGCCAGCTGTGCTATGTGCCTATAAACTCCCCTCAAGAGACAGTACACATCCCTGGCATCTCCAACATCCTGGGGTCTGCATTGCAACTTAGGTTTCAGCTTTGCAGCCTTCATGCATAGCCTGCTTAGGAGCAAGGAATCCAATCCTGTTAACACATTGCCTGGCTTCCTAGGCTGGTTTTTGTTGTTGTTGTTGCTGTTGTTGTTGTTTCCTCTCTGAAACTCTGGTGTAAGCTTTCCTGGTCCCACAACTCTGGCATTCTGCTTACCTATGAAACGGGCGTCACATGGATGATACCATGGCCATACCATGGATGCTAGCTCTGGAAATAGTTGATGAGTCCCTGGACTGGCTAGTTTCTGTGTCAACTTGACACACGCTAGAGTCATTAGAGAGGACAGAACCTCAACTGAGAAAGCGCCTCCATAAGATCAGGATATAGGCAGATCTGTAGGGCATTTTCTTAATTAGTGATTGATGGGGGAGGGTGGTACTATCCCTGATCTGGTGGCCCTAGGTTCTATAAAAAAGCAAGCCTTCAGGAGCAAGCCAGTAAGCAGCATTCTTTCAAGGCCTCTGCATCAGCTCCTGCCTCCAGGTTCCTGCCCTGCTTGAATTCCTGTCCTGACTTCTTTTGATGATGAACTGAAAGCGTAAGTCAAACCCTTTCCTCCCCACATTGCTTTGGTCATGGTGTTTCATCACATCAATAGTAACCCTAACTAAGACAGCCCCCTTAGACATAGCTGCAGTGGCCTCATGGGTAGCTGGACCTGGAAAATACTTTCCTGGAAAGCTCTTTTTGGCAGGGCACCCCAGTGGCATGCTCTTTCCTATGGCCCCAGTGCCCCATGCACAGCAGAAACCAAATCCCAGGCATTTATTAGTATTTCTACTTTGCCTCTCAGGATTTTCATCATAAAGGTGGCTATAAGTAGCCAGCAATAATCATGCTACAGACTAAATGCTAAGCTGTATTTAGATTTTATTCACCAAATAAATTAGATCATTACTTGTGGATTCAGCCTCCCTCTAATTTGCTAAAGCCAGGTAGAATATAGCCAGATTCTTTGCCAGAAGGTAACAAGAGTGGCCTCTAGTCCATTTCCCACCCCAGACCTGACTGCCACCTGAAACCTCAAGGGCGCAGCCTCTGCTGTCTGTATTTCTCTCCACATTTTCAAACTCCCACCACCAATCATCTGTGAGATGGAGCTGACAGCCTTCTGGGGCTTCTCTAGCTATAGCTCCAGACTTTTCCAAATCCTCCCCTACAAGCCAGTTCCAAAGGCCTAAGAACCACGTGGTCAGATTTAGTCCCAGAAACAATTCCCACTTCCCTGAGTTCTGTACCAGGTACTTTTCCCTTGCTGGGACCAAAATAACCAACCAAAAACCTTACGGGAGGAAGGGCTTGTCATTTCAGAAGTGTCCGTCCATCAGAGTGGGGAAGGCAGGACGGAGCAGCTTAGCCATGGTGGCAGGATTGCGCGGTAGCGGACCAGGAAGCCAAGAAAGCTGTCGGGAACCAGGGGAGGGTATAATATGCAACATCTGCCCCTAGTAACCTACTTCTACAAGTCATGTCTCACTTCCTGAAGGCTCCGAAGTCTTCAAAACAAACAAACAAACAAAAAACCCACAAGAACAACAACAACTACAGATTGGGGACCAATCAATCAAAAAATAAGTTTGTGGTGGTAGGGAGGGGCCATTTCAGATTCAAACCATAACAGTAGGCTTATTTGTGTGTGTGTGTGTGTGTGTGTGCGCGCGCGCGTGTGCGTGTGTGTGCGCGTGTGCGTGTGCGTGTGTGTGTGTGTGTGTGTGTGTGTGTGTGTGTGTTGCTGTTGTTGTTTTGTTTTGTTTTTAGACAGGGTCTCACATAGCCAGTGCTGGCCTTAAGCCTCTAAGTGCTGATATTACAGACATGTACCACCATACCTGGCAACGGTAGATAGCCAATGAATTTTGGTTAGGCTAGTCCTGAGCGAGAATGAGCTTCAGTGTATCAGTACACTACATCAGTCTGGGGACACACAAATGCTATCTTTTCAAATGACGCCCTCCAGTGGCTTGTGGTTATCACAAAGGTCTGCTTCACTTGAGATCACCGGCACAACCTGGAAGGAGAACTGGGCTGGTGGCCAGGTGCCTGGGATTAGGTTTCTGCGTGCTCTGACTTCTAGGCATGAGTTTCTTTCTCTATAAGATGAGGAGGTCAAAGCAGATGACTCCCATACCCCTTCCTGTACTGACATTCCATGACGTCATAGAATAAAGTACGAACCAGATGTTGGCGTCAAGACCTACAGGTCCTCTTGACATGCTGCCGTTGCCCCATTCTCTTCCACAGTGCTTCATGTCAGTTGTGGCACTCAGAAGGCTGGCATGGGTCATCTGTACGTGATTGATTTCTGTAAACACTAGCCATAGGATGACATTTGCTACTCCTAGGATAGAAATATGGCAGAACCACAGTGCTGTCCTTCCATGTAAGGAGCAGCCACCCATATGTATTCCAAACACACACACACACACACACACACACACACACACACACACACACGTACTGGCTGAAAAGGAAGTGCACTCTAGTGTTGGTTTTGAAAGAAACTGCCTCTGCTAAAGACCCTTCTGAGATGAAAGGTAGTTGGGGGACAATGATAGAAAATAGAAACCTGTGCCCTGACACCAGACAGTGATGGTGGGGATAGGAATTGATCCACAATTTTTTTCCTTTCATTTGGTGACATGTTGAGTCCCCAGGCAACTCTTGTACAAGATGCAAGACCCAGGCAGAAAACCCCCGTAAGACTGTGGGTGCAGTTCCAGTGGGTAAGGCAGGGTGGGCCCTGCCAAGGGATGGAGTTCAGTGGCCAGCACAGCATCCTGAGCCTAGGAAGAAGGGATGCCAGGGAAGTGGGAAGCTCTTGGCCACCAAGCCCCGGGAAGTCTGACAGAGGGGTGAAAAATGAGCCTGGAAGAGTTGGAGCCAGGAAGGCAAGGAAAATCAAATCAAATCTGGATCCTGATTTAAAAGGCATGAGGCTGAGGGGAGCCAGGCACCTGGACATACTTTCCACAGCCTGTCATACAGGGCTTGCATTATCCACCACAGTGAGGGAAAGTGGAGCACTGCTAGACGCACCCCAGCCTGTGGTCCCCACAGCCAGGTTGCTCAGCAACAGAAAATGCTTGACAGGTGGAATGCTTTGGGGCCAGAGGATAAGGACACTTGTTATGCATAGAAAGAGGGGAGGGGAGCATGTCTGGAGCAGTTTGGTTCCAGACGGTCTCCCTTACGTACAAGGAACCCTTGAACACAATTAACGAATTATGAGGGGCAGAGCTCTTTTGTAATAAAGGTCCACCTCTTCATCTGGAGTTTAAAACGAATTCTAGAGACCTTAACACGTGAGTCATTACTCTGGAGAGATTTTTAGCAAGGGTATTTCTCGAAGTGGGGACTTTCAGAATCCACTGAGCCTTTCAGACAGGCCAAGGAAAGGCCATGTGAGCACAGTGACTGTGTGAGCTACTCAGGTCTGGAAGTCCGTATCCCACTGTATCATGTGGCACATGGTGGCTGGCCTTCAGTGTCTTGCCCAGCTTCACCTTGGAGAATATGTCTGATGATTGTGTATCAGGGGAAGGAGGTCCATGGATGGCTGTGCATGGTCAACTCATAGATTAGTAATTCTCAACCTTTTTTTCCTTCATTGTCATCCCCCTACAGAGCTCCACAATAGGAATTGAATGTCACAGATAGTCACTGTTATTTATGTTCCATAGTTTACATATATGTGTGTATATGTGTTATATATATGTATATATGTATGTATGTATGTATGTATGTATGTATAAGAGAGTGAGAGAGAGAGAACTAATTTTTATCCATATAGGAGCATACTGCCTGGTCTTGGTCAAAGTGGGGACTTGTGGTGTGTGTTTGACATCTCCTGGGGACATGATGACACAGTGGATGGACAGAGATGTATGGGCTAAGAGAGGCCTGGATCTCTGGAGAATGTGGGCAGGACAGAGTGACAGAAGGAAGTCTGTAAGAGGAGCAGTGAGCCAAGTACCCTGGATGGGGGCCAGGCCTGTGCCAGAAGGGTGTGTGTGTCAGGGCTGAATGCCCGGGGAGGTGCCCCAGCTCCCTCTCAGAGACAGCAGATGGAGAATACTCCTCCCCTGCCTTACCCCATGGCTCATAGCCATCCCATCATTTGCAAGCATGGTGGATTTCCTTTCCCTTCTGAGATGCTCCGCTCTGACAGTGGCTGCTGTAGAAAGTTTATGTTGTTGGAGCAGAGAATGGGATACAAAGGGTCCAGGGGAAAATAAGAAGAAGAAGAACGGTGAGTCCAGAGAAGAACCAGTTAAGAACCATCTAAGAACCAGTTTCTCTCTACTGAGAGTTTGGGCATCTAGACCAGCGAGAGCATTTACCGGGGGGCCTGGGCTGAGAAGGACCATAAGGTGTGGTGACGGGTGGGTGTCAGCTGAAGGGCCCCACGTGGTGGCCTGCCATTCTCAGTCGCTCTTGTCATTGCTACGACAGAATACCAGGAAAAATCAACTTATATGTACAGTAACAGTAGATAGAGGGTTCAGTGCAGTTTGTGGTTTCAGGTAGACCGCTGCTCCCTGAGGAAGAGGTCAAGATGCACTTAGCTACCCAGAGTTACCAAACCACACTCTGATATGGTGGAGTCCTAATTCTCACCCTCATCCCTGAGACATTGGAGAGCTCCACCATGTGCTTACAAACAAGTACTTTCCAGACCTTGCCATGAAACACTGAGGCAGGAAACCAAGTTCCTCTGTACACCAGAGTGGTGGAGAGATTAGCAAGGATGCAGGCCTCACAGGCAGGTCTGGGCTGGGGTTCCTCCTGCTCGTGTTCTTTAAGCCCCGCGGGTGTGATGGGAATAATCTCCCCACCTCACTGTACAGCTGGGAGGCTGGTACAGTAGCAGATGTGTGCACAGCAGTTGTCTAATAGTGTGGAGACATCTTGCTACAGTGGACCCTTTATCTCCATATGGAGACACGTTCCAAAGCCACCTGAAGCCACAAATTGTACCAAACCCTCCAGATACTGTTTGTCTTCCCCTACATATATGTACGACTGAATTTAATTTGTAAATTAGACACAGTGGAAGATCTATGATGATAAACTAGTGATACAATAGAGGAGTCATAGCCATGCTCTACAACCCAACTGTCTAAACTTAGGACTGGTTTGTCCCCAGACTTTTCTGTTTACCATGTTTTGGATAATCATTGGCCACAAGTATCTAAACACATGACACGTGAAGCCTTAGATAATCCGGATGCTCCTGCGGAAGCAGGAGTCGGATCGCTGGGCTGCCCACAGCGCTCCTCTGACAGTCCCTCTTCAAGACACCATCCGAGTAGAGATGCTACTGCTTAAAGAAACAGCTAGAAGAGCAAAAGTAAAAGGAAGGTTGAGTCTGGGTCTGCCGGGCGTGCGGTACCATTGCTGTTTACGTGATAGTTGCCCTGTGTTTCTTCTCTGAGTGGAGTCTCCTTTAGATGGTGGTGCCTGGGAGTCGGACTTCATTTTTACTTCAGCCCTATCCTCCACCAGCTGTGGCCTCGGGTACTTTGCCTGATTACTCTTGAAGTCTTTTCCTGTCTGTAAAGAGGAAGTGATGCTGTTCTGGCACTGTCTGGATGGAATGTCGTTGCTGCGTGTGTAAGAGTGCATGCTCAGCAGCTTTTTGTCACAATTAAAGTCGTTCATACTGTTAGGTAATCCTCTGTTTTTCGCCTGAGGTGTCAGCCATTTTCCAGAGCTCTGTCATGTGACATTAATGGTTACTATTCTGTTCAATACAATAAATACACTGCTGTTTGGTGAATCATCCCCCCTCCCCCCAACCCACGGCTGCAGTTATTTACATGGTTTCTATATTTCCTCTTTTAAATTGACTTCACGTGTATATCTTTATATATAAAGCTTTTAAGTTCACATTTAATATAATTTCCTAGGGATTGATTAGTTGGCAGTAGAGAGGTTAATGGGGCAAAAGATTTTCATCTCAAGTACTTTCCGAAGGGCTACTCTTCGGTTTAAGTTGCCATCAGAAAGGGATGAAAGGCTTTATGACCCTTCAGCTCTCTGGTCTGTGAGTTGATCAAGTATCTCTTAAGTTTCTCTCAGCCTCTGTCCGTCTATAGGCTGCTGCTTCTCTGTTTCTGCCAAACTGCTTCTGAGTTGGAATCCCCCAGACCTCACTCTGCATCTCCGCTCCAGCGTAGTCCACCACTATACCAGACAGGCTCTGGTGGAGCCTGCTACCCAGCACTGGATGAGTGGAGGCAGGGCCCCCAGAGTGAGGCGTCTGGCGGGGGTAGGGGAGGGAGAGGCGGTGAGCACTCACAGGCACATCTCTTCTCTCTGATGTTCAGACAGCTCCATATAGCCCAGAGTAGGGACAGGAAAGGGCCCACACAGGACCTGATCTATGATAAGAAATGAAAGCTCCAGGCTGGGGATCAGGGAGAATGATGGTGCAAGACACACAGGGAGAGCAGTGGTTGAGAGCCATCTTCCTCTAAACGTTCACTGGCTTTGTCCTGCTGGATAGGCTTCCTTTAAAAAAAAAAAAATTACAGGTTGGAGATTTAGCTCAGTAGGCCCTGGGTTCGGTCCTCAGCTCCGGAAAAAAAGAAAAAAAATGGAAAAAAAAAAAGTTTTGCCGGGCAGTGGTGCCACACGCCTTTAATCCCAGCACTCGGGAGGCAGAGCCAGGCGGATCTCTGTGAGTTCGAGGCCAGCCTGGGCTACCAAGTAAGTCCCAGGAAAGGCGCAGAGCTACACAGAGAAACCCTGTCTCAGAAAACCAAAAAAACAAACAAACAAAAATTACATGCTGCAACAAATGAAGGTCAGAGGACAGCTTGTTGGTCTTCTCCTTCCATCATGCAGGCCCTGGGACTTGAACTCGGGGTGTCAGACTTTGACAACCTCCTGAGCCATCTCACTGACGCGAGGTCAAGTCTTTGTTGCTCTTTTCCCTTTTCCTTTTCCTTTTCCACACCACATGTCCCCGATCCACACTTTGTTGACTTGAATCTTTCCTTTGCAATCACATCCCTCCTCAGAGTGTATGTGTCAGTTTTCTTCTTCGGGCCCCAGACTAGGAGCTCTCACGGTGTGCAGCACTCCCTGGAGCAATGGGGGAGTTTCCCAAGGCAAGTGTCACCCCTGCTGTGTTACCTGGAAGAGGTATGTGACAAGTAGAGTTGGTCCTCTGGATCTCTGAGTTCTACATCTGTGGGTTCAACCAGCTGCAAATTGAAAATATTTGGAAGAAAATGGCGTGTGTTTGCACAGACTGTTTTCCTTTTTTTTTTAAGATTTCTTTTAGAAATTTTAATTATGTGTGTTGGGGTAGTATGTACACATGGCTGCAGGTGCCTGCAGAGGCTGGAGACTTTATCCTGTAGATCCTGTAGTTAGAGGCGGTTGTGAGCCACCTGCAGAGGGTGCTGGGAACTGAATTCTGGTCCTCTGTAAGAGCAGCGCAGGCTCTTAGCTGCCTGTCTCTCCAGCCCCCAGGCTGTTTCTCTTGTCCTTATTCTCTCAACAATAGTGTAATGACTATGCACACGGCATTCATGCTGTCTTAGATATTATACATGTGCTACAGATGCTTTCATGACATTTTATTTATTTGTTTGTTTTACTTAGAATTTTTACAGTGCCGGGAGATTGAACCCAGGGGCCTTGTACATACTCAGCAAAAACCCTGCCACTGGGACTGTAGAGAAAGCTCAGCAGTTAAGAGCACATACTACACTTGCAGAGGACCCAGGCTTGGTTCCCCACCACCCACATGGCAGCTCACAACTACCAATAACTCCAGTCCCAAGGGGTCTGGCACCTTCTTTTAACCTCTGAGGGTTCCTGTATGCACATAGTGCACACACACACACACACACTTAGGCACACATACATTAAATAAATAAATAAGAACTCTGCCACTGAGCTATATCTCCAGCCCCCTTTATGCTATAAAGCATTTTCTTAAAAGAACTGGAAAAAAAAGAAGAAGAAGAACTGGAACATCTACAGACTGGTATCCACAGGGCCTCTTTGAACTCAGTCCCCTCCATGTACTAAAAGACAGCTATGCTGAAAGAGGTCCTAAGAAGTGTGACATCCTAAGACTCCATTCTAGCTTGTATTGGTGCAGCTTGGCTGAGGTACTGAAACAGATGTGCCTGGACCTTCACTGGATCTGAGCTTACATTCTAGGATTTACCACTTTGAATCTCCTTCCCCTGTCCCCTATGAGAGCTGACATTCGGGTGGAGTGGTGACTAGTCCTGGGTCATCTCTTTATTGCCAGTGTCTAGCACAGAAGAAGGGAAGAGTGCTGAGTAGGCCAGTGAGCTTTGTTTACTGATTGGGAAAACAGTAGTGAGGGAACCAGACCTGGTGTTCTTTGGTCAGGGTGTAAAATATGATAAAACACACAATAAAAGTTAGGGCTTGCCGGGCGGTGGTGGCGCACGCCTTTAATCCCAGCACTCGGGAGGCAGAGGCAGGCGGATCTCTGTGAGTTCAAGGCCAGCCTGGGCTACCAGGAAAGGCACAAAGCTACACAGAGAAACCCTGTCTCGAAAAAAAAAACAAAAACAACAACAACAAAAAAAAAAGTTAGGCCTGAGATGCATTGAGGAGAGCTCGCAGAGAAGGTGGTATCCACCCTACGCCTTTCTAGGAGTTATTAATTCATTCAATTACAAACTAAGGGTGTGGTGTTTAACAATGCTCTCGAAGCGTGATCCCTGGGGAACACTGATGATAGACCTTGCCAAAAGACTAGGAAGTCTTGGCCTTGCTTGTTGATACTTGGCACTTTCTAGGCTGTGGTTCTCTTTGACTCCCCTAAATGGTGGTGGGCTGTGGTGGAATAAGCCTGAACTGGGGGACCCGGTACAAATTGCTTGACTTCTTTGAAAATGCTATAGGTGTTTTCTTTACCTATAAAATTACCACTGATTGACAGGGCTGGTGAGGAAGACATAGAATGCTGTGTGCAGTGTGGCTTTCATGGGACCTCCCAGCCTTCCATCTTTGTGTGGCAGGCAGGAAGAGCAGCCCGGTCTCTGGAGGCCTGTGCTGCGTTCTCTCCCCTGACCTGCCAAAGCCTGTAACCTCAGCCTGACCTGCCGCTCAGGAGGTTCCTGAGGAGAACTGAGAAGTGACAGGAAAAACGTTTCTTGTGCAGTTCATGAGCTAAGAGAATATTACTTAATTGTGGGTTTGATGGAAAACATTATGTGAGGTTGGTGCAGATCTTTCCAGAGATCTGCCAGCAACCACAGAAGTGGAACCTTATTGAAAACAGCTGGGAGAGGCTGGCGTCCAGCCTCTCTGCTCTCCATGCCCCAGAGCTGTCTCGCTCGGCCGACGGAGCTCAGCCAGGAGTCTGCCAAGGGGCCTGGCAGCTTTGGCTGGGAGTGTGTGGTGGCTCTGCTCAGCTTCAGGCTCCAGCTCAGAACCCAAGAGGATGTCGGCCATGAGTATTTCTCACAGGGGTTGGAGTTAACCTCTCCTGGAGCCCACGCAGGTCCAGTTAACGAAGGGTAGACACTCTGAGGAGGTGTTGGGCCCTCTACCCGATGCCTGATGGGTGGACTGGAGGTCCTGTTAAATCCTCTCCGCTGTCCCGCTGGGCACCAGCTAGAGAATGTGGACATGGCCAAAGCCGAGCACTCACATTGTCCCTTGTGAAGCCACACAGCCCTCTGCAGAGGCACTTCCACCAGGGCTTTGAGGAGATGCCACGTTGAAGCTCATTTGGCTGAGTCCAGCTGGTCACCAGCCATGCCCATCTCAGCTGAATTTCCTAATGACAAGCACAATGTACTGCTCCCTTTGTCTGTCTTTCTGAGGGGACATGTAGTCACCACAAACCTCTGTTTTAACTTCCTCTCTAAAAATGTTTCCTTGGTGTGCATAATTTGACTACCAGTAAGTCACATTTTTTAATTTTTTGACAAACATTCATCAAAGTAAAATGTTTATCATAGGTTTTTAATATAGAATTTATAGAAAACAATCAATCCATACAGAAATGACAGCATTTTATTTTATTCTCATCATTATTTTATGTGCATGAGTGTTTTGCCTACATGTATATCTGTGCACCATGTTCATGGTTAGTAACCTTGGAAGCTGGAAGAGGGCATCGGATACCCACTAACTGGAGTTACAGATGCTTGTGAGCTACCGTGTGGGTGCTGGGAACTCAACCTGGATTCTCTGGAAGAGCAGCCAGTGCTCTTAACTGCTGAGCAGTCTTTTCAGCACCAACAGCATTTTTAATAAAAGTTGAATTATAGATATTAAATAAGTATAATTGTAAAAGCTATATTTTTAGTTACTACTTAAAGGATATTTACATTCCTTACAACTCTTCATGATAATTTAAAAAGACTCCCTTTATTTTTATTTATTGTGTAGGAGTGTTTTACCTGTGTACCACATGCATGCAGTACCCTCTGATGCCAGAAGTAGGCATCAAATCCCCTGGGACTGATAGTGCAGACCGTTGTGAGTCACCGTATGGATTCTGGGAACTGAACCTGGTTCTTCTGGGAGAGCATACAGTGCTCTTAACTGCTGAGCCGTTTCTCCAGCTCCAAGATTGTATTTAATAATGGAATGTTTGTTTTTTATGTTATTTTTAATATATCATGTTTTTAGCACATTTAGATTACTTTTTCTTTGCTTTTATTTTTTGAGTTGGGTACTCATTAAGTAGCCCAGGCTGGCTTTGAATTCACAGTCTTCCTGCCTTAGCTTCACGGTGCTGGAATTATAGGTGTGTACCACCACACCCAGCTGACAGATTCCTAATAAATATTTGATCTTTTAATTAAATGAAAACAAACAACATCCACGATAGTGGTCATTGGGAATCATCCAAGGGAAATCTCACAAGTAGAATCATTGACATTTCTCAACTACTAAGAAAGCCTTGTGAGGTCAACATCACTGTGTTAATTTCATAGAAAAGAAAAAATGAGGTTCAAGTGATTATCTTCATCCCAGCAAGGTGTAGGAATTGAATTTGCCATACTTTTATAAGCCATACTTTTATTAGTTTTTAATTTACTGGTCTTTGAAATAGAAAACGGGTAAACCCAGAGAGACCAGTCAAAGAAAATCAGAAAAAATACATGAAATTGAGAAGTGGGGCTCACACCACTGATCTGGAGTTGTAGACATGAGATTTTCAAGTTCACCTCTGGCAGCATAATCTTGAAAGAAATAAATACTTCTCTAGAAAAATAGATTCCTCTAAAATTGGTGAGAAAGGAATTTGCGACACAGTGGAACCATAGAGCAGATGAAAAAACAGCTTCCTGGTCAAGTGCTGGAGAGAGAGTTTGGGGTTGGGTTCATGGAAGCCTTCACGGAACAGACCATCTCAAGCTCTGCATGTGTAGTGCAGGAGTTGTTTGTATATAAGTGGATTGTTTCCTTCATAGTCCCTCTCACTTTCATGTGATCAGCTCTGTTACCTTCTTGGAACACTAAGATTTGGGTTGTAAGTCATTTTTAGGGATCATGACAGCTTCTTGTGTCACCAGCTTGGTAGGAATGTTCTGGAGGTGAGATCTACCATCTTGCAGTTGGTATGCATTTTTGCTCAGGCATTGTCCCGCCCTGTCAGAGCCATCATCTGCCTCATATATGTGGACCCATGCTCTGTTCTTTGACCCTATGCTGTGTGTAGACTTCCATACCAGAGCTTGTCATATGGTTGAAACTATTATATCCTCCTTTGGGTTTTATTCCCAGCTAAGGTTGCCTGCTTCCAGCAACTACTCTGCATGTCCATTCAGTTTCAGTTGAGCACAGGCAACATGCTGACTGGATGCTGCACATTGTCACCCCCTTTCAGATGGGGGGCCCCTCATCTGTGCCTTGCAAACATGTGGCATGTGCACCCATAATCATTCTATCAGAAGAGCTACCTTCCTTTTGTTTGGGCACTGAGTTCTGTTGGTGCAGATTAAGATTAAATTGACATTTAGAACTCAGTCCTTTTCACATACAAGTTATGTCTGGTCCATGGTGTAGAACCTTTGCAAGACTCCTTCCCTAATTTCTTTTTTGGGCTTCTGTCCTTATAGAACATTGATTCTGACAGCCACGTTTTACTCTTCGTCATGTGGCAACTGTAGTCCTGAGAACAGCCTTGTAGTCTTCATTCACATAATACATTCATAATAAACTCAAATTAATCAACAAAAGTGATTAAAGCATAAGAAAAGGGGTCATGGAACCTACCAGAGAAACTATAAAATTAATTTTAAAAATGTGTATTGATAGCTGGGCACAATGGCACATGCCTGTTCTCCCAACTGCAGGAGACTGAAGAGGAGGATTCCTTGAGTCCATGACTTTGAGACCAGCTTGGGCAACATAAGGAGAGACTCCCCCCCCCAAGTTTCTCCATTTATTTTCTTTAATTTGGAGAAAGTCATACATGTATATAATAAAATGTGATCATATCAACCTCTCATTTCTCTGCTTCCACTCCCTCTCTCTTTAAAACAAACAAACAAAAAATAATGCCCCATCTTCTGTGCTTGAAATATTATCGGGAATTAGGAATTTCTCTTCTCTCTTTTATTCTTCTCCCTCCTCTCCTCATCTCTCCTCTCTCTCTCTCTCTCTCTCTCTCTCTCTCTCTCTCTCTCTCTCTC
>CABHPQ010171941.1:114-10585 GCA_902168405.1 Peromyscus aztecus | reverse complement strand
AATGAAGAGTACAAACCCATGTACTGAGGCATACCCTCCCAATAAATAAATGTTAAAAAAAAAATCATAAACCAACTTTCTGGACCAAGAAGATGCCCAACAGGTCAATTGCTTGCTGACAAGCCTGACAATCTGAGTTCAGTCCCCAGGACCCTCATGGTAGAAGAAATGACAATGATTGGCATGCCATGGCATCCACCCACACACGTGCACACAAAAAGATTTTTTTAAAAAAGAAATATGAATTCTCTAAATTGTCTATAAAAATATAAGTTTTACCTGGACCTAGTGGCGCATGCCTTTAATCTCAGAGGGATGCAGAGTCAGGTGGATCTTTGCGAGTTCTAGGCCAGTCTGGTGTATGTATCAAGGCCAGGAATGTTAAGACTGGCCGGGGCACATAGAGTGACCCTGTCTTAAAACAGAAAGGAATGTGAGTTTTGTATATGAGACACACTTAAACTCATTATTCACAAGTGTTTGTATTTGTTGGTATATCATATAGCAAAAATAGCTTCATATTGTTAAGAATTCTGGAAGCGCATATGAATTCCAGGATAACATGAAGAACTACTGACATTGAAGAAGAGAGGGCGGATGTAAAATTTTGGAATCTGTTAATGAAATGTTGTGTGTGTGTGCCATCTGATTTGATCATACCCTTTCCCATGGATGTGGATTCCAGCATCGTCCCCCATCTTAGAGATGGGTGGACTGGGTCAGTTAAGCTGCTTGTCCACAGCCGGGGAGCTGGTGATTAATGCAGCCACAGTCTACCCACCAGGTGTCAGGTCACACCACAGTCTGCTGGGTCTGATGCCAGAGCCCCTATGCCTTCCTGACTTAGTAGGCATTCTTGTCTACAGGTGACAGAAACCAATCCCAGAGCGATTAAGCAGTGGAAATGTATCACTGTATATCACCGAGTAGATCCAAAGCCACCATAACTCTGCCTGGCATTGTCTACAGGGCTTCTCTTCACTGTATATCCGAGCTCTCATATTTTTGCTTGTTTGCTCCTTCTGCAGGGAAAGTGAGCTGTTGGAGAGGGGGTGGAGGAGACAGTTGCAGGGTTAAGTCTTGCCAGTTTGGGTCTCCTAAGATTCAGAAGTGGAATTGCTGGGAAGCTCGCAGGCTGGCTGGCTTTGATTGATGTATGCCCAATGTTTGAAACCAAGCGTTTTAGCCAGAGGCAGTTCACAGATTAGCCTCCCCTCCAGACTCCCACACAGTGGGGAGAGACAGTTCCCCTAAGAAGGGCCATGCTGCTGACCCTGGGAAGGTGGGCAGGAGAGCCTGAGCAAGTCAAAGCCAAACCACACCAAAGCATTGGTTTCCTCAGTGTCTACAGTGCCGCATGCATCTTCGTGATATTTCCTATGACCGAGCACAACCTCTCCCAAATTGGAAACAGAAGCTGAAGGACCACCACAGAACACTGACCTCCTGGACCTGCCTTGTCAGCCAACGACAGTGCCCATGGGAATGGGAATTAAGGCCAGAACCACAGTTTACACAGGAGAGTTCTCCCCCAGCCACCCCAAAAGGGGCTGAAGTTCTGTCAGAATATTTGTTATATGCAAAGCATGACTTAGGGGGAATTAAGAATTATCAGTGTGAGAGTTTCCCCTGTACACTTTAACGCCTGTGCCTTTGTTGGGCATTTTCAAGGATTCAGATGTCTCATTAAATGAGAATAAGGAAGTTATACCTGTCAACAAAAAGGAATGGATTTTTGTTTTAAGATTTTAAAGGGACTGCAGTGTCACCCAAGGCCACCAACCTATACGTTGCCTTGGATTGTCAGAAAGCACTCAGGAGGCAGAGGCAGGTGGATCTCTGAGTTCCAGGTCAGCCTGGTCTACAAAGTGAGTTCCAGGACAGCCAGGGCTACATAAAGAAAGAGAAAGGAGTCCATGGACATGCAGGTTCAGAGGCTTGGGGGAGCCTGTGCCCTAGCTCCCAAGACAAAAAGGGAAAAAAAAGTCATAGGAAATGGAAGTGGCGGAGTACAAGGACTTGTAGAGACTCGGCACATGTGTCCCTGGAGATCCATTTGGCGTCCACTGGTGGAGGTAAAGAACACCTTCTGGTGACGGTGTCCATAATAGCCCTTCCATCCTCTGGGTGCCCCAGTAGGGGTGGGGATGAAAGAAACCACGGCATAAGGCTTCCTAATTGCTGTTGTCAGCAGCCATGATCTCTTCCTGATGCATTCTACCAGTTCATTTGGGGCTTTGGACTGCACGGGGATTATCCTAAGCCTTAATTAAGTGCCTGCCTGCCTGCCTGCCTGGTGTGGAGTGAGTGCCAGCTGCTAACACAGACATGGGCCCTGAAGCCTGGTCATGCCGTGGCTCTCCCTTCACTCCTCACCCTCCTAATAGACGCACAAGGTTAGTCTCACAGTATCTGTGGTCCATTTGGTGGGGAGGTGATGTTTTGTTACCCGGGGAGCTTATTATACTCAGAGGTGGAACAGAGGACTGAGTCTTCTTCCACCAATTCTGTGGCACCGTTTCTTTTATTTCCTACATGTTTGTTTTTTTTTTTCTTAAGTCAGGGCCTCACCATGTAGCCCAGGTCGGCTGTAGACCTGTGATCCTCAGTGCTGGGATTATAGGCATGGATCATCATGCCCAGCTTTATTTCCAGTTCTCCAGTCACCACCTGCTGTGCTATAGTCTTTGACCACGGGATACAGCATGTATTATAGACGCAGGTACTTGAGCGTGGTGGCACAGACATATAATCTCACTCACCTGGGAGGCAGGGACAGGAAGATCACAAGTTCAAGGACCGTCTTGGCAGTTATAAAAGAAATCTTACTAAAAAAAAAAAAAAAAGGCGGGGGTGGGAGAGCGCTGCTGGAGATAGGGATGCCTTGTTAGAGGATGAGGAATTCAGAGCACAGAGCCACAGACAGCAGTTACGCTGGGAAACAGATTCTGTCTGCCTGGGGAAGGTTCCCATGGGAAAGACTCTCAGTGCAGCTCATCCTCTGGCCTCAGCCATCCCCAGCATCCATCAGTCACTGCCTACCGATACCCCTAATGAGTCTGGCTCACTGCTCATTTTTTGTTTGTTTGTTTGTTTTTTCTTTGTTTGCGCATCTTCTTGGTCCTCCAGCATCCTGCCAGGCAGTCTGTTTCTCTTTGGCCAGCACCCAATCTGGCTGCTCTCCTTTGGTCTCCCTCCATCCCAGATGTGGGCAAAAACCTCAGTTCTTTGGTCCTGCCTAGTCCTGGCTGACAGACTGCTGCAGCTGTGCCCTGCAGCTGTATGGACTAGTGTGTGCCCAGGGCCAGGCCCTGCCGGGATCAGAAGACCCACAGAGGCTCGCCATCTTTGCAGAATCATCCCTTTTTTGTTTTGCATCAAGTTCAGAGAAGGCAGATGTGTGGCTTAGAATCTGGGCAGGTCTATGAAGTCAGCAATAGTGCCACAGCTCTGAGTTCAGGCTGGGAAGGTCTGCCCCAGGCAATGGGGAGTGAGTTGAGAGCCCTCAACACTTTAGAAGAAACTCTAAAGGCTGATGTCCTAGAGAGTGGTCCCCTTCAGTCACTGAGCGAATTCCCAGATTGTACTAGGCCTGAACAGTGACACAAGTCAGGGTAAGACTGCTCAGCAGCAGCACTGTTTTCTCCCCAACCAGCCACGCTCTCAGGAGCCCCATTTTCTTTAAAGGCCTTTTGAGGACATTTTATGGAGCAGGAGTACAGTCTTACTATTTAAAATTATTATAGGGATTATGACTGCTATATCTTCATTTTTATGACAGTTGTTGGTTATGCCCCTGATTTATTTGATACTGGGCTTCTGTTCAAGAACACAACCTCCAATTAAATGTGGTTACTGTGGCAAAAATACGATTCTCCTCAGAATGACCCTCACTGGGGCCAGTTCCAAAAACTCATTATGGTGAAAAGTTGAGGGCAAGCCCCTTTGCATTCACGAACATTCCTCCTGTGGTCACTTGCTCTTCCCATATGAGGAATTAGAGGGTAGCAAGGCTGTGGGTTGGGCCCCCGAGGAAAATGGAGGTGAGAGAGGAAAGAACCTTCTCCAAGCACTCAGTGAGTCACCACTTAAAACCATACGTTAGAGACCAAAGGAACTCTGGATACCCAAAGAGTAATGTTCTCTTCCATGATAGGAAGGAATTACAGCCCAGAGAGACCAGGAAGTCTGTCCAGACCCAGGCACTGAGGCTCATCCTCTGGCCTCAGCCATCCCCAGCATCCATCAGTCACTGCCTACCTGAGGGGGGGGAGGGGAGGGGAGGGGAGGGGAGGCCTGGCCATCACACTGCCCTCTCTTTTCTATCCTAACTCTCCTGGGATGCCATGAGATCACACGACCCTGATCCTGTCCTCCTCTGAATACAAGAGGACAGCCCATGACTCACCTCTGGCGTGACAAGATCTTCTGTGAACCCTTTGGATTTTTTTAAAGTGGAGAATCAGCCATTGCTTTCACTTCTTAAGAGATGGAAGGTCTATTAGATATCGATCCCCATCGCCATTTCTGGTTATACAAAGCTTGTTTTCCTTCGATGAGGAATTTACAGTGAGGTCTGCAGACGGCCTCTGAGACTGGAGACCAGAACTGTGGTCCTCAATGTGCCACTTCATCCGCCATGTGAGAAGGCTGGGAAACCCGCTGCTCTACCCCCTCTCTGACATTATACTTGGCATCATGGCCGCCGTCAAGGTCCCCATCACAGGGTAGCTGATGACGGAGCTCTTTCCCTGGGGAGACATAAACCAGCGGCTGCCTCTTTCCTTATAGGACACCCACAACAAACCAAAGTATGATTCCACAAAAGTCCAACTTGGGGAACCAGTGAATTTATTGGCTTACTTCCAGAGCACCGGTGAGGGATTACTTCCGGAGCACAGGTGACCCTAAAGCAATCCCAGCAGCAGAAAGTCTCAGCCCAGCATGGATGAAGACTGCAAAGCTGCATAGATGCAGTCCCCTCCATTTAACCTTTGGCAGTCTGTGTACTCTCAAGAGCACAAGCCCATGTGCAGTTAGGGCAGAATGATATACAGATTGCTTGGAGGCTCAGTCGGGCAGCTATGAGGGTCCCATGACCCTCTCCACTCCCTCTTCCTGTGAAGGACCATCAACAAGAAATAAGCCAGACCTCAGGGTTCTCTCCAAGCTTCTTGCAGCTGTTCCAATGAAGATGATGGCTGCTAGGCTTGGGGGATAGCATTCTACAACAGCAGCCTGGCCTGCGATCCCTCTCCCATGGAGAGGTCCCAAGTAAGGTTCTCTGTGTGGAGGTCCTCTTGAGAACTAGACATCTGTGGGCTTTCACCATCCTCTGCAAGACCCAGGCCATAAAAACCCCAACGGCAGCTTCTTCATTCGAAGCCACTCATGCATCCCAAGAATGTGAACCAAGGCTTCCCATCTTCCCTGCTTGGGCCCCAGCATAGTGGACAGGCAGTGGTAATGGAGACATCCTTAAACTGAACGATTTTTCCTGATGTTAGGGAGTGCTTGATGAACTTCTTTCACAGTGGCAGGACCATTATTCACATGGCAGATCATTCAGACCTTGGGACAGAGCAAGGTCACACAGGCCCTGCCGTTGCTCTAGGTCCAGGAGCCGTGGAAGTCTTGTTTGCACACTTTGACTTTATGAAATCATGCCCGTTTCAGCATATTTAGGAATCTTTGAATAATTATTCTAATAAGGCCTTTCAAAGGTAACTTTGGAACTAGACAATGAGGAGAAAAGAGAGAAAGACCAAGGGATCATGTCCCCGAGGTCTGGAATGCTCTCAATGTCCCCAGTTAATCATTGATATCCCCGGCGGCCTGCTGCAGGGGGCCAGCACGCACACTGCTGGAATGCCTGGAAGCCTCAGGTGCTGTTAATGATTTCTCTCCTGGTTGCAGAGCTGAGCCCCTTTGCTCTGAAGCTGGCAGGACTCCTGGGATCATCTGCAGGAGGGTGGGCTAGCCCCACCTCACTGACATCAGGAGAAGATAAACATAGTGGGAATAACACGTGTGACCAGTCTCCCCAGGACCTCCTTGCTTGTTCTCTGAAAACATGTGGAGACTGTTTTAATAGGATACGTGCTGTCTGAATGTTCCTTTGTATGAGGGTTTGTGACAAGATCAAGGCCATATGATGACGATTTTATATGGGATCACAATGTGGGCCATCTTCAAACACACATAATGGTTATTTGTATAGCTCTTTTATTTCAACAAATGAATGAGTGACCACAATCCATTAGAGACACATGAACGGAAGGAGCACATTTATATTTTCTTCTGTTTAACAATGACGAAGTGTGTGACATTTGTAGAAACATCACAGGTAGACAGTTAGGAAAAAGGGAAGGAAGGGAGTGTCCCATAACCATATTCACCCAGAGACACGCACTGTCACACTTGGCTTAGAACATCAGTGGTGAGGGTTCATATACCCAGGTGGATGTGGTCCCCTTCACCCTGTCAATCTAAGGTGGGAAATAGTTGCTGTGGTGAGACCATGGCAGCCTCAGGCATTGCTGACATATTTTGAAGTAGACAATGGAAGCATTTCCTTGTGGGTAATCTATCTCTGTCACGAGCATAATTTAGATTTTTATAGGAAGGAGCTGTTTTGTTTGTTTGTGGGAATTACAAATAAGATGAATAATACTGATTGGGGTTTAGGGTTTTGGTTTTTTATTTTTATTTTTTTTTTCTTATCCATTGAAGCCTGACTCTACATCAGCCGGGCTGGAGAGGCAGGTCATATAAAATTTATAAACCGCTGCTGAAGGGATGATTATATGAATTAATCAAAGAAGGATTGTTGGCTTTGGGCTTTTTAACTGGGAGTCAAAGCTCCCTTCCTTAGGAACAAAAATCCATATCCTCGATACTCAGACTTGGGTCTGAAGGTGGTGGGAACAGAAAGGCCCAGAAGACTTAGCCAAGGGCAGCTGTGAGGTCGGGGTGGCTTCCCAGCATCACAAAAAGAAGACAACAGCTGCTGCTGAAAGAGTGCTCCCCTCCTTCAGCGTGCTTAGGGAAGGAACTGTATGGGGGTGCCGCGGAGTCCGAGCAGATGGTACCTCTCAGGCCTATATAGCATCACTATCTGACCTTGCAAGGAAGAGGGGGAGCTATGGAGTGTGTGCGGGGGTGAGGGGTCATACTGCAAATTTTAGTTCCATTTCACCTGAAGCCATTCTTTCTTGCCTTGGAATGGCTGCATGGATAAAAACTGTCCCTACAATATTTTGTAATAAAAACAACTTCCTTCCCAGGAGGCTTCCACACTGTCTTTGTGCGTTTTCCAGTGCAGAGATGCCCAGTTCTGGGTCCTCACTGAGCATGGGTGAGCTGTGTTAAACACTGCTCCTCTGAAGATACGTCCATCCTGAGGGGTTCATTGAGTTCCAGTTTCTGACATGGGAGAGATCTCCTCACATGGCTGGGAACCAAATCTGTGTCCTCTACATGAGCAACACGTGCTTTTTACTGCTGAGCCTTCTTTCTGACCCCTCAAAGATAATTCTTAGATTGGATTATCTCCTTGTTTCTCCCTTTTTTGAAAGCTGTGCTAGCTGAATAAGGGGCTCTGAGGCTCAGGTGAGTCGAGTACTCGGAAAAGTACTGAGCATGTAGCACTCACAGACGGTCGTAACTATTGCTAGAGGCAGAGAGCTGGTGCAGAGCTGACCTGAGAATGCCAAGGGAGGCATGTGTGGGGGTACGGGTGGGGGTGTCGTTTCCAGTAGCTACAGGAAAACTGCAGAGAGAAACAGGTTGGGATGCATCTTAATGACAAAATATAGAATATATGACTTTCCTAGCATGTAATCAATATATTTTAATATTGAGGGGTTTAGTGTTTGGGGGGCTTTTTTTGGGAGGGGGGCTTTTCGAGACAGTGTTTCTCTGTGTACCTTTGCGCCTTTCCTGGAACTCACTCTGTAGCCCAGGCTGGCCTTGAACTCACAGAGATCCTCCTGGCTCTGCCTCCCAAGTGCTGGGGTTAAAGGCGTGCGCCTCCACTGCCCACTTTGTTTGTTTTTGATGAAGAGGGATTCATATAGGGTCTTATACAGCCCACAGTTGAACTTCCTATGTGGCTGGGGATCACCTTGAACTCCCAATCTTCCTGCGTCCACCTCCCAAGTGCTATAATTACAAGTGTGTGTCGCAGTGCTCAAAGCATTGAGATCTTTTATTTATTTATTTTGTACTATCCTTGCAACCCAGGGTGTCATGCATAGGAACCGTGAACTCTGAACCCTAGGGCACACAGCGCACGTGAAACAGAAGCCTTTACGGTTTCTTTTTCTTGTAGGTCCGGGGCTACCCAGAGCCCCAGGTGGCATGGCACAGAAATGGGCAAACCATCACCAACGGGGGCCGCTTCCTGCTGGACTGTGGAGTGCGGGGGACTTTCAGCCTGGTGATTCACACTGTGCGTGAGGAGGACAGCGGAAAGTATACCTGTGAAGCTAGCAACGGCAGTGGTGCCCGCCAGGTGACAGTGGAGCTGACCGTGGAAGGTGAGTCCCAGGGTCTGCTGCGGCACTTCCACCCTCTCTCAAAGATGGAGGGATTCAGAAGAGAAGCCACACACAGCTTGGGGCTTGGGACTCATGTCCAGGCTCATGTTCCAGCCTTGCCATGACTTACATCACACCGAGACTAAAAACAGACCCAAACCAGGCTCTTAATGGCGACATTACCAAGGGACACCTGAGCTGGCACAGGCCAACTCCCGCTCTCCTCCCCCGTCCCCGCACTGTGGCCACGCCTTTCTCCTCCTAAACAAGACCTTGGGGATGTCACCTCGTCACTTGCCCAAACAAGAAGAGCTCTTGCCCTGGTCTTTCACCCAGATGGCACTCATGTTCTTCAGGCCTCTGCCCAAAGCCCCCAACTTAGAGAAACTCTTTTTTAAAAGCCCCCCCCCAACTCCCAACTCTCCTTCCTGTCTCCTCCCTCACAGTTTTTCTTTCGGGGTAGTCACCCTCTGAGCACCCCTGACACAGCTCTGAGACACACAGGGTCGTCATCTTGTCTATTACTATTTCTCCAGCATCTGGAACATCCTCCGCACAGGTCAATACCAAGTGTTTGGGGGAATGAATAGAAAGAATCTGTCATCATTAGCATCACCATGGAATAATAGTGCTCACTATAAAAATATATGTAATTCAGAAAGAGATACTGTCTATTAAGTAATCGTGATCCGTTGTCTTTTCCCCTACTTCTGTGGTCAAAATAATTTCGACTAACTTATCAGTGTCTGGGAGAAACACTGGACTCTAAATGATGCTGGGGTTTTTGTCACTGGTGTCTCCCTGGCAGGCCGAAGCTGCTTTCCTGGGTTGAACATTCCATGTCAGGCCGTTGGCAGGTACTCAAGGTCTGATGTCTGGGAGGACGAAGGGGTCTGCCAGCCCCTCAGATTTAAGACATGCTTCCCTGGACATTCTGGGAGCTGATAAACCATGCAGCCAAAGCTTCTTTTCCTGTCTTCAGAAGACTCTTCTCCTAACCTCATTTACAGGAGACACTGTGTGCGAGCAATATAGATAAATGGTGAAGGTAGCCTTGGAAGGTTCTAGAAGGGATGAGATGCACCTGGGCTAGTGGCCACTCCTTAGCCTCTTTTTCCTGTTCCCCCACGAAGTAGCAGGGCACACAAGTTCCACAGAGCAGAGTGTGCATAGTTTGGATGCTCTCCTTAAATTCTCTTAACTAGCCGACTTGGTCATTTTAATGACCTTCAAGTGCCTGTGGCGGGGACATTCCAGACAGAAAGTGGCTCCTGGTCAGAGTCTCGGGATAAACTTGTCCAAAGCCATCCTGGAGCCATGCTCTCCCTATACCAGCTGATCACAAAGTCTAAACTTGGAATTGAGGCCCTTGAACAAAAAGGACCTTATTCCGCTCTCTGGCTTCCTATTTGGAGCTGAGCGCGGAGAAGTGCTGAGTTATGAGTCACAGTCCAGAGTCCCAATCCCAACTTGTGCCGATCTAATGTGTGACTTGAAACCTCTGGACCTTGGTTTCTGCAGAAAACGGATGTGAGTTCCAAGCTTTGCAGCCTGGGTTAGCCCTTATTTTCTGGGGTCCATATTAAGGAAGACCGGGGTACGTTGAGAATGCAGGGAAATCATACAGACCTGACATAATCAGTTGTGGTGGTGCATGCCTCGAATCTCAGCACTCTGGAGGCAGGCACAGGTAGATCTCTCCGAGTTCAAAGCCAGACTGGCCTACATAAAACTGAGATAGTTTGTGAACCTTCTTGTTTCCTACTGTTCAGGAAGTTGGATTTGACAGCTTAACCAGGTGCCTAGACAGGACCACACAGTTACCCAGGTGCCTAGGGACAGGACCACACAGTTACCCAGGTGCCTAGACAGGACCACACAGTGACCCAGGTGCCTAGACAGGACCACACAGTTACCCAGGTGCCTAGACA